>OMLF01024286.1:4631-39175 GCA_900302615.1 Holocentrus rufus
TCAGTGAAAATTAAAATTATGATGCAAAAATGATCATTCCCAATAAAATTGTGATTGACATTGCAATTGCAATATCTGTCAAAACTGCACATTGCAAAATGCAAACAGAAGAATACCGTTCACTAATTTCAACTATGGCTTGGGTGCAAGCAAGTAACTTCTACAAAATAAAAAAGAGCTTGTGTAGAGGATTCAAGCAGATGAAGGGGCAGCAGCACCCAGAAAGAGGCCTGTGCAGCCCTTGGAGTTGACATTAACGTGCTATAACACACTATGAATTGATTCCTGGCATAATCAGTGTGGCGGTGGGCAGGCAGAGCAGGGGCAGCTGGACGCTTCCCTTCCCTCACAGCGTCCACACAGCAGCTCGGCATTGTATGGCTTTGCCCTGATGAGCATACACGTGGCTCGTTTTTTGTCGCAGTAATGGCTGTTTTTGCCCCCCTAAAATACATCTCCCATAATAGCTCTCGGAGCAGCCTGCAATTACAGTCAGAGCCGTCTCATTAAATAAGTGTCTTGAGTGCTCTAGCCTGCGGAACAATAGGCCTGACAGAGCGCAGACACATAAGGATGCACCACTCTACTAGTCATAGCCTGAGCCATTTATTTCTTGCAGCAGGCCTTCTGGGTCTCATCTTACCATGTCAGGCAGCCACAAAGATATGGGACTTCAGAAACAGGGCGCGCTAAAAGGAAACGCCGGGGTGGGATAATGTGGCAGCAGGAAATGCTGGGGATAGAACGATTTCAGTTAAAAGGAGGGAAAAATATGTGGAGGATTACGGCATCATGCATATACATCCCATGCATTCCCCCTGCAGAACCGGTAGTAAAGTAATAGTAAGGAATACGGGAAGCCCTGCCTTGTGCATGGCCAGTGAACACATCACAAGCAGAAACTGAGACAGAAACAGACTTCTAGTTGCTGCCCTAGATAAAAGAGTTATGTAACGGCTTACAGCAAAAAAAAAAAAAAAAAAACTCTATAAACAAATTAACATAAACATGAACGGAGCAGCCACTAGGACTGGGGAATTTAATAAAATCAGACATAGGGCTGCTACAATCACCAGGATATTGCAGCACAGATAGGTATAACATGAGATTGGGCACATAACTGACATGACTTCCTTCTTCATGGCTTTATGCTATTCCTGCATCATACATCGTATGGGGCTATTTTCTGGTGTTTTAGAGGAATTGAAATCATAATATTAGAACACAGAGTTTATATGCAGGCCAACAGACCCCAAAACAGTCATTTTGCAAGTTCTTCTTTTTATTTGGCTTGCATATGCAACCATTTTACAGGAAATCTAAGGCTAAATTTATGTTGCCTCTGCACAATATTCTAATTTGCAAAGCATCACATGACAAAAGACAACCAATCAGAGGAATGATGCCCGCCACCCCTCATCAAACACACACAATCACAAGGCTGCAATATTCCTGTAAACCCTGTTATTATGTCACCTTCAGGTTCCGTAATTTTGGAAACGCTGCATCATTACGGCCCTAATCAGGGAAATGGGTCTAAATTAAGCTTGTCAATCATGTTCCCGCAGAGAGAAGAGAGAGGATGTTTGCTTACTATTTTTTTGGTAGCCCAAATCAGAGTACTTCATTTCACAATAGCAGAGTTGCCTGTGTTGCTAGCTTGAAGTGTAGTCCAAGTCTCATGTCCTCTGAGCATTTTGGCACCGTGGTACTCAAGGGCATGAGTCAGAGTCGTGCTCGACAATCCACTTCATCCTCTTACTACAGTTCACAACCAACCTCACTGAGGGACGGAGCTTATAGGCCCATAGCAGGGCAATGGACAAAATAGAGTTGATTTGGTTGGGGATGGGGCGCATTCATGGGAACTGACTGAGGAATTCCTGTTTGAAAGGCTGAGCTAATCCTTAATTTCCCTGAGGGAATATCAGCGGGATGAGGCTGGAGTTTGAAAGAGATTCTGGGGGGCTGTAATTCTGCGTCGCACAAAGCCCGGCCAGTGAGAGAGGAGGAAGGATAATAACATTTCTTCTTTTATGCATTCCCCGTGTTAGACTGTTGACGTTCGCCTCACACCGAAGGCGTGTTAAAGAAGACTCTCGTTCCCCCCCCAAAAATATGGAGGCTTAAGCAGGAAGCTGCTGCAGACCAGCTGTCAGGGGGCTCGGCTGTAACATGAACAAAAAGAAAACACTGCACCTAGTATAAAGCATCACGCTGCTGTTTGGTTTTCAGCCCCGATTCTTCAGCCCGCTTGTAAAATATCAGCTATCAACTTGATGATGACTTGATGTGCACATACAAGGTTGTCCATATGCACAAACACACAGATACACACACACACACACACACAAAAACTTATTACATAGGCTAATTGCTGCATTGATATTGTTGGTTTATCTAATTCATAACGCCCACGTGCATGGTAGCACAAGCGGGCGTATTGTTTTCTGTCCTGTCTGTGTGTGTGTGTGTGTGTGTGTGTGCGTGCCTGTGTACAGCATAAGGCAAACAGTTTTGATCCAATTTGTACCAAACTTGGTGGAAGTGTTAAAGGTCAGGAAAGGAAGAACTGTTTTGATTTTGAGAGGAATAGGTCAAAGGTCAACGTCACAAGGTAAGGTCAAAGTTATGGTTATACCTGAAATGCTAATCCAGATTATTTTGCTACACCTTATGATCACAAATCATAATCATACTTATTACTTTCATTGATTTTAGGACCAAAATGGTTTTTATCAACATCCTGACAACTTTCAATGAGAGCAGGCATTCTAAATGAAATGAAATGTTTCAACTTTGCCAATATGCCAATCACTATTAGCATTTGTGGAGGCTAAAATTATAATATATGAGTACACATGTTTGATTATGGATCCCTAGAGAGAAGGCAGGGCTAAATTCAGCAGCGGGTTTAAGCAAATGAGAGCGCAGGTGAGTGCGAGCCCGGTGTCAACTAAACAGATTTGTCCTCCAGCCTATTAGCAGTGTGACCACGCTGCCAGGGATTAGTCTGGCCCGGGGCAGTCTGCCCAGCAGTGACTGGCGCATGTCGGCCCCGGTCAGGGAAATTGGGCTTAATTATGCATACTGCTGGCGGGCACCGAAACCAGATGCCCTGCTGCCAAAACAGCAGCCCCGCAGGCCTCCGGGTGCCCAACCTGTGCATCTTTCCCCCATTAGAGAGACTGACACCGAGCTACCTGCCAGGGCCCTCCTGGCCGACTGGGAATTACACTCAGCCGCGGTGACTTAATGAGCTGAGGACAGAGAGCACGGCAACACTCTGAAATCACTGTCTGTGTGTCATGTAAGGGCTAAAGCACGGCTACTATCGCTGTGTAATAAGGCAGTACAAAGTTATTACACATCAGCACAAAGGAAACTCCACATTCTGCTAATCTGACTCCGCATGACGAGGTAAGGAGCACAGAGGAGGAACTTAGGTTACAATCAACAGAAACCGAAACCGCCTGATGCATTGTCACCACTACATCTCTACTCAAGCTACATCAAGAGAAGTGCTCGGTCATATGGTTAAAGCCTCTGAGCCATTTAAGGTTAGGGCTAGATTTTAAGGAACTCCAGAGACGCGCGCATTGCATCAGGTTGCCGCAATGTTACTCACAAAAACAACAACAAAAAAAAAGATACAGCTGAATTTTGGCTTCACCAGCAGCCACAATAAAACTTCAAGCTTGAGGATGTAGAGGGAATAAAATGGACAGCTGTTTCATAAATCATAAAGAAAAACATGGTTTGGTAATAAATGTTTGAAGCAGACAAGTGTAAGATTATTGCTGTAATATCACAAAGAGGCTGCAGATAAAATGGAGCAGAAAGTCTGAAAATGAAGGCAAAGCCATTAAGTGAGTGTGTGCAGCTTTGACATCAAACCCACCATGGTGATACCCATGTGACAGAGGATGATTGAGTCTTTGTGGCACTTAAACGCACCGCGGCGAGCGCTTCACAGAACAAATGTGTTGCAGTAGGAGGTGAGAACAAACTGCTTCTACCACATGCTCCTGTAGCAGAGCAGTGCAACGGGGCCCGGCTGAATCAAAATCATGGGCATGAAAAAGGATGAATACAGAGAAGAAAAAAAAGGAGGTGGGAAAAAAAAGAGATAAGGGACAATCAGATGGGGTGAGAAAACAACAAATTCAATCAGGGCCTTTCAGCATGTCTGTCCGGCAAGCTGCAGTTTCCCACACTGATTTCACAGCAGATGCCACTGCACAGCCCGCAGATCTCACCGTCCACACACCACCATCCGCTGAGCATTTTGTTTGAAATAGAAAGCTGCTGTTTAGTTTCAACTCAAATCTTGCCGGATGGATGGGCAGTTATTTTCAGTCATGCTGACAACCCAGTTCTGGAAATAGCACGGAACTTTGTCTGATCTAGTTTGGGTAGTTGAATGAATTTTTTCTGTTGTTTTTTTTTTTTTTTTATAGTGATGCTGTGGTATTGTTCAGGAAATTCCCAAACTTGAGAAAATGTTGCAAAATCTGAAAACAGGGCAGTAACCAGCAAAGAAATTCTTTAGCTTGCCCACAGTAGTTTTCAAGGGTGTTGTTAACTTGACTGTTAGTGATCCCAAATCGGCCTTTCTGCAAAACCCTTCAGGAAAAAAAACACAGGCACACCTCGTGGTGTGTGTGCGGATCAGAAAGGTGGAAGGCTTCACAACCTGGCCTGTTGCCAATACATTTGTTAATCCCCCGACTAATCCTGTCCAGAATAATTGATGCAGAACATGCAAAGGAGCAAATATAAAATTGTGCCATTTTGGCTTCCCTGCATTATATTTCCTTCACGTGGTTTGCAGAAAAAACAAAAGCAAAGCAAAGCAAAAGTGGATTCCACATTTAAAAAAAAAAAGATCTAGTCTAATTTGTTGGCTGTGCGCACATACTGAGGGCAATTCCATTACTCAGGCTCCAAGTACAACATGTTTGAAGTCTGGGGGCTGAGTGGGGGCTGGCGTGGGCCCAGCAGGTGGGCCAGAGGACTGCTGAGAGCAGCAGAGAGGGAGAGGGAGGAAGACGCCAGCCGCCAGGCCAGACGGCCCAAAATGCTGTCTGGGTCAGGGGCTGCTGAGGTCCTGAGTGTGGGCCTGGCGTCTCTGGGCTCAGTGGTGCACCTCCTATAAATGGGTTCGCAAAAAAAAACACGCACACACACACACCACACAGACAATTTGTGCCACTGATCTCGCCAGTCTTATCTGTGCCATTTGTCCTCTGTTATGAGAAGCTCTTTACTGGGAGGGGTGAAACAGGGGTCGCGCAAACAAACACACCTTAGGTTGATCAGAGGTGCCTGTCTGCTGCCGAGCTGCTCATAGAAATGCAGTGTTTTTCTGTTTGTTTTAATATAACAACCACAGGGGGGGATGAAAATAACACGACTATAAATAACAGTTTTCTTGCAGAACCCAGAGTCTTATCTGCGACTAATGTGGAGTGGGTTTCCTGAAAAGATTAGCTTCTATTTTGGCCCGTTTCTGGGAAAATAAATAAATAAAATATCCAGAGAATTAGCAACTAAATGTTTTGTGAAAAGGTGATTTCCTCCAGAAACTACCAACAACCCGACCTGGATGAAATCCAAAACACTACGAGCTACAGTGAAGATGGGGAGTTACAGCGTGAAGAAAGAGGTTGTTTGCTCAAGTGGTGGATACTGTTTGTCAGTTTCTGCTTCCCGCCTCACACACACACCCACACCCACACCCACACACACACACCCACACCCACACACACATATGTGGAATTCATCATGAGTTTAAAGGCACTGCTCGTACGCGATGGGGTCCCTGTGCTTTCACTGACTACACAAATGTTGAGTCGTAAACATAACACAGCTTAACGTCCGGAGCAGAGCATCCCAAACTCAGATGCTCCAGGAATGCTAACACCGCGGTGTTAGATTTCCCAGCCACCACTGCTCCCTCCTGGGTGGAAAAGCTACAGTTTCTCAGCTCGGTTCAGAGGTCACCCATTGATGAGATGCGATACTGCCAGGCCTGCTGTTTGCCCAGCTCTTACTTCACACAGGAAGGGCCTGAGGCTTTAGCTAGCAGGGCCGGGCAATATGTCATCATATTAATGTCAAGACATAAGATGTATAAGTGCTTTCTTTTCCTGCTTCTAAGAGCTGCATTAAAGTAAAGAGATTGAATTTTCTGAATTTATTAGACTGTTCTGGCTGGTTCTATTATTTGCCTCTACCTGCTTGGTCATCATATCCACATTATTCTAGATTATCCAAAATCTCTTGTGCGTCAATGTCATAAAAAGGCATCAATAGCCATCCCTACAACATTGTCACAATATCGACGTTGAGGTAATCAGTCAGATATTGTGATATCTGATCAGTTAATATCATCCAGCCCGACTTGCCAATGCTGTCAAAGTGGATTAAAGCGGCCTGTTAATACCATGTCTACCTGCACGCTCAGTGTGTAGTGACACAGTTTACTCCACACTATTGATGGCTACTGCAAAACGCATCTCTGAGCTGAGGTGACAGGTTCCTGCTCGGAGCCCTATCATCTGCAGCGACACCATCCTCTGAGTTACTGAAGTGACTTGAGCGATTACACGGCGCGCCTTCACACTCGGCGGCTCACACATGCCCACGGATGAACATCGGATTTCACAAAGTGGACAAACCAGTCATGCTCGAACAAAGGGATGAAACAGTTCTTGGTGGCCTAATAACACAGAAGCAACAATGCTGTTTTGTTTTTTGTTATTTTTTTAAAGCCTGTTTGCTACTCCTTCACACATGCATGACACAGATTATTTCCTCGGCCGACGCCATCGGCACTTGACATTGGCAGACGCAGGAGTAACCTGGAATTGGAGGCGGAATGGGATGCGGGGATCTGGATTTGAGCCTAAGACTCCAACAATGCTCACCGGGTTACACACAGTCATAGGAATGCAATCCTAGCAGGCAGCTACAGCAGGGGGAAAAAATAGGAGTAAACTTCACAAGGCCTTTCTGAGCATCTATCACTAAGAGCTGCAAAACAAAATTCGTCCTAATTCGGCCAACAGTCGTGGAGAACACTTGGCTAAATGAGAAGGGCACTCAGAATAGGTGGTCCTTTTCTAAATACATGACAGCTCAATTTTCTTTTTAAAACTAAAAAGTATAGAAAAGCCCCAGAATGGTCTTCGGGGGCTGATATGAATATGAAAAGCCATCCATTCTACGCTTTGTCAGTGGGACAAAGGACTCGGCTGTGAATCTGGGAGACGAGCCCTCATCTGGATAAGCTCTCAGAGCGTCCGTCCAGAACTCCACGCATTCCTCTGTTAATTTCCCCTCAGTGGGCAGGCGCTCTCTCTCTCTCCCCTCCATGGACTTGTCTTACCTCCGGTCTGGCCACAGCAGCTGGCTGTGTTTGGACAACCTGGGGCAGGAAGGAGGCCAGGGAAGAGCTCTTTCTGTGGGCCTCCTGGATCCAAACAGGTCACGGGGGCCCCAGCAAAAACAATGCAGAAGACAGCAAATGTGTGGCCTTACTTCCGCCACACTTTGGACTAAATCCATTATGACAGGCAATGGCGTGATGCGTATAAAACGGAAAAATGAATTAACTTAGCAAGACTAAATCTGTATTAACCAAATTACTGGGGGTGGTAGCGCTACAAAGGTTACACTGTGGCCTTACTTCTAGAGGCAGGCCTGCCCAGCTCATTTGGTGCTAATAGAAAAGAACCACCCAACAAATGTCGGGGGCGGCGGTACAAAACGTGCCGGGGTCAGTGTCTGTCCCATGGCAACCACCATGATGCAGCCTCCTGGGAAAGCAGACATTCCGCAGAGCAGAGCTGCATTACTCCTGGTTACAAAAACACCGCAAGTCTTGACATGCAAGCCATTCCACAGCGAGAACACCAGAAATCAAGTGGAGACACACAACACACCTTCAGAGAGTAATAATGACGCCGATAAGGCTGGATCATTAATGTAACAACTCTACAGCCTGTGGTTTGGTTTATATTGTAAACAAGCATTTACTATTGACTGTGAGCACTGTACCCTTGGTCTACTGTCTTAACATTACTAACAGGCAACTTATACAAGCCTGATTATGTGACTATGTAAGCCAACTATGGAATATGTTTTATTACTCACTGGAAGTTACAACAGGCTGTGTGTAATAACCTGCAGTCCAGCAGAAGTATAAATCACATTCTTTACATTCCACTTACTCTCAAATATCAGAGCTGACTGGAGCTGAAATAGTCTAAAGGAAACCATCCTTTCTACTGATCAAATCTCTGACGGGATTAAAGGCCTGCACTTCCTAACTGTGAGTGTTGGGTGAGCTACAGACTAACTGGTTTAATAATAATGATAAAAGCAACACTGACTAAATGCCTGAGCCACTGTGCTAATTCACATCAATGCCCTTAAACATATTGGCATTTTGATTACATGTGCTCAATCAAATGTCACACACAATAGCAACAATCCCTCTAGGCTGCTCTGCGTCAATAATATTTCAACTTGGCATACTCTAAAAGCCTGTCCTATGAGATCAGGTGTCCACAGGCAACAGGTTTTGCAAAGTCTATGCACCCCCAGTTAATTCATTTCCTACAAGGTCTAGCCAGTCATTTTCCATGGCTGCTGTTGCCAAACACTGATTAACCAAGTCAGAACTGATGACACAATGGGCCCTTCAGTCCGCCCACAGATCAGCGAGGGAGAGAGATGGGGCCAGCCTTGACTGCATGACATCCCTGAATTGGATTTCCGATTAGAAGGGTTTAATGTAATTACCTCGAGTACAGTGTGCAGTCTGCACTGAGTAACACAGTGATGCATCACCTACAGCCTAACAGTAACACTTGTCTCACAGATGAAAGAGACAGGCGGTGGGCTCCCAGAGGAGCATCACCGCGTTTTGATTGACACACATTCCACCTGAATGTGACTAGCGTTACAATAAGGATGCAGCCAAGCCACTTGTGGGCGTTTGACATGCAGTGCTTACCTTAGCCATAACTTCCACTCTACCTATTATTTTGCTTTTCTTATAGGCAATCCTATTTTTATCCTCTGTAACCTGAAGGAGTGGGCTGAACAGCAGGCTGTCCTTTTCTCTCTCGCCAAGCAATGTCCTAATGATAACATGGCATATAGCACAGTGGCTGTCTTAACTGTGAGGACATTATTAAAATGCATCACACGGACTCAAAGCCATAACTTTCAGCCCAGGGGACCTGGAACAGTCCTGTTGTGGCGAGCCTGTGCACCAATGTGACAATTTAGACAATCTTTGCGTGAAAAGATAAACGATTATGTCTGAGGGAAATGATCTGGTCACTTATCAGAACATTCCCTCCTGGACGTTTCAGCCAATTTAGGTGTTGTATCGGTGCATTAGCAACCCTGGATTCCACAGAGTTGCAGGAACGAGGACAAGGTCCACTCAGCTGCCTCTTCAGAAGGGAGAGAGCAATTTGATGCAGCTTTACATGATTAGAAACACTCGCCATGGACCCGTCGAAATGTTCTGGGGAATTATCAAGGCCTTTATTGTCTACTGATGTCTTCATCTGTGCAAATACTCACTTTTACCCAGCAACATTGTAAACCAGTTTCTGACTTCTTACTCAGAGCATCCCCAGGCAGTGAATGACAGCAGGCCAGGGTGACAGCTTTATTGTCTGTAGTTTGTTTTCTTATTCCCAAATCAGAATCCAGGGCTGAGGGCGAAGTGAGTAAGAATATTACACAGCAACGAAACACATCGGTGACAAATAAAAGCCCTGGCAGAGCGGCTACCATTTTAACCTTGCATGGTTTAAGTCTTGTTGATGCGTAAAACCACAGAAAACACCCAACTTCACCAAGGACTTCCCCATGAGAGGAGACGCTATCCTTGCAGGACAGACTCTGCTAGGTCTACACTTTTCCATCATGCAGCCAAAGCAGAATACAAAAACATTTAAGAATATATAAGAATATCCCATGGGAGTGACACTGCTTAAAAAATAGTCATAGCCCATATACTAAGCCTGACAACTTGCTTTTCACCCCAGTTTTCAACTGAGAGACACATTCACCAACGCAGACCATTACATAGTGTGTGGTCAGGTCCACATTGTAAGTCACCAACAACAATAAAAAAGGCAATAGCAGTTTTCTTAACCAAACCATGGACTGGTTTGCTGCAAATTTCTGCATTTTTTTCATCATTGACTAGCTGGATAATTACCTACCAGGCGGTTTATGTACATTACACTACAAGGGGTAAAGGGGTAGGGGCTAACAAAGGAGCATGCCATTGCTTGTGCGCTGCACTGGCGAGGCAAAGGAAACACACAGTTGTATGGCTCAAAGCATAGTCTGGCAAAGGCATGTCTGAACGACCAAAATAGCTAAAATCTCCACCTATAACAGCATAACCATGAGGTGAATCGGGCAGCAAGGCAGTGGTGCAGGCTGGCCCGGGTTTGCCCCCCCAAATTCCGCCTCTTCTCCCATACCTGAGCAGGCTGGAGAGCGGGTGAGAGGAGGCACCGTGGCCGCCGCTGTTGCCACTTCCACCCGTCCCAGAAGATCCACTACCGGTTCCAGCAGACTGTCGCTTCCCAGATAAAAGCTTCTCCACGGCGGCCAGATTCCCCGTGCGCGCCGCCTCAAGGAGTTCCTGCTCTTTCCCCATCACGGATCCGGGAAGAAAAGAACAGAAAAGAAAAGACGGGGGGAATCGGAGGAGCGGGGAAAAGGAAAGGGGGGTTTGGACACGGGAGCGAAATTCCTTTGCGATCCCCTTTTCCCCCAATGTTGAGGCGTACTCCCGACTCGCAGTGTGGAAAGGAAGGAAACAAAAGAGGTCCCTCCGCCGCTGGATCCGTCCGTCCAGCAGCTGCGCTATTCCCCAGGATTTCCCGACCCACAGTGCTGGCGCTCAAGGGGAAAAGTTTCGTTCAGCACCAGCAGCAGGCAAACTTCCTCTGACCAGTCCTCTCAGCGTCGTCCGTCACTTCCTCGAAACTACCCTGTCTGCATTTCCAATCCGAGGCACTAGGTACAAATGCAAGACCTAGTACCCACGCCCTAGCTGCTTGGAAGTACAGTGGATGGGCATAAGCAAGATGGTGAACAAGCCATGTAAGAGCAGGGCAGGGGGAGAGTTATCTATCCGGTGCTTTCAGCTCTTCACCTGCCGTCAATGTCCAGCGCTACTTTCTAAACCAAACCTTTGTACATAGTAGCAGGAATCACCCCTGCATTATGTTATTGATACAGAGCAATACGGACTTGAATTCACTCCACAGAATTAGATCCTGCTGACTGCTGTGCACCATGGTCAGTGATGATGAATATTATTAATGAAATGAAAACATGAAAATTTCACAGTATAAAATACCCTCTGTCGGCGGGGAAAGGAATTTCTTATTCCAGTTTCTTGAATGATAATTCCAGTAAGTTATGTTGTGATCGTCGGAATTGTCCAAACTGAATAATCTAAATAGTTAGTGACTTTGTGTGACTGGCTATGTAAAGTCAATCATATGACATCACTTCATCTCTTATAAATAGAGCTCCAATTGTGTAAAACAGATGAAAAAAGGTAAAATTTATACATTTTCGATGAATATTTAGTGTGCACTTGCTTTCCATGGAAACAGATATATTTACTCTGTGTCGCCTGATTTACTAATAAAGTTTTTACAAAGCAGGAAACGGAAGTGCTATACAGACCAAGTACGCATGCGCTTTAGCCATTATATGCCAAAGCTATCGAGCTGTTAACCATTACGTTATCCATTTAGTTCAACAATTGTTTTAATCGCATTTGTGGATGTGTGTGGAAGTTGCCTGCACAAGTCATAGGTATGTCATCTTTTGACTGCTTAACTGGTAAACTAGCAGCTTCCATACACCGTTTGGTGGAAAGTTGATAGCTTGTTAGCCAGCTAGCTGCTGCTACGTTGTTTACAAAAAAGATCGGTGGTAGTCAGTTACTTGCTACAACAAACTGTAGCAGCGAGATAAACGTTACTAGTGTATACTTCACCGTTAACAGGAACACGTATATTCTGGCTCTGTGATAGCTAAGTTTCCTAATTTAAATGCTTGCTAGTTTACAGATGGTGAATTTGTCTTGAACATGAGCTAACTTTCACTTAACAAATCGTTGACACTTGCAGAATCAGAAGTTGGTCGCCAGTGATATTGACTGATAATGGCAGACCCTGCACGGATCAAAACTGATGACACACCGGAGACCTCTTCAACTACCGAGGAACGACCTAAATCAGATCACCCTGAAGATGTGCCTGCCTCAGTAAACGTTAGCGATGAATCCAAAGAATTCTCCTCCCAGGCTCAGGCCAAACAGGATGCTAAAACGGTGAGTTGTGCTTCTACACTATTCTCCTTTAACACAATTAGGAGTAGGATAGAGGAAACACGTTATTGTTTCCGTTGAAGCTCCGTTGCAACTTAAGTGGAACAAATCCCAAGTTTTGCCCAGTGGAATCCGATTTCCAGTACCTTGCAGTCAACTGAATTATAAAATCACAGCACTGGAATCGAGCAATTCATCACAGCACAGTCGCATCAAGGAAAAGTTAAAGTATACAATATGATTACAAAATAGGCAGAATCACGGAACATTTTGAAAAAGTTAAGTCTCAAGGCATAGTCTTCGTCATTTTCTCTCCCATAGTCATCAGGTTTTGTTTGAGCAGTTTTACAAAGGACATGTCATATTTGTCATGCTTTAAACAATTTTGTCCCTTCACTGAAGGAACCAGTGGCTGTTGAGGATGAGGAGGATGGGCCTTCAGGCCAGCCATCTGCCAAAAGACTGAAAGTAGAACCAGAGAAGAAAAAGGAGAAGCGGCACAAGGTTGACGAGGATGAAATCCAAAAGATGCAGTACGTTTGTGATTCTTAAGCAAACAGATGACATTTGAGAAGTAAAATAACTTAAGTCTCACCCCACTAAATAACACCATCATCCCCTGTCCTTCATGTGTTTTACAGGGTTTTGGTTTCATCCTTCTCTGAAGAGCAGCTGAATCGCTATGAGATGTACAGGCGCTCTGCTTTCCCAAAGGCTGCTATTAAGAGGGTAAGATGAAAAACTTAAATTAATACATTGGTTTTCTAATTTTTAATTTTTTTTTTTACTGAATTGATCTTCCATTTTAACCTCTAGCTGATCCAGTCCATAACAGGATCTTCAGTGTCACAGAATGTGGTGATTGCCATGTCAGGTATTTCCAAGGTTTTTGCTGGGGAAATTGTTGAGGAAGGTAAGTGGCTTTCCAAAATCATACCTACATTATTTGGTTTCTTATTTTATTTACTCTCAAAGCTTAAATTTAGTTGACAATTTGTCTTTTTGCCTTGACAGCTTTGGATGTTTGTGAAAAGTGGGGCGACACACCACCGCTGCAGCCCAAGCATATGAGAGAAGCAGTGAGGAGGTTGAAGACCCGAGAGCAGATTCCCAACACAAAGTACAAGAACATTCTCTTTCACTGAGTCACTTGCGTCTTGGACTGTTTGTGTGTGGATGGATGGACGGGCTGCCTGTGCCAAATAGTTGCAACGTAAGATGTGGACAAGTTGTCATCGAATCATTAACCATCCTAACATGCTGCAGCCAACTAGACAGACTGGATTCTCTCAAGAAGTCATGATCGATGATAAAGGTTTTTGGCATGAAGGTAAAATAAATTCCACCCTCCACTGAAGCTTCAAGTAACTGTAGTATACAGTTCAATTGATTCTGTATATTATGGATTGTAAATATATTTCATTTTGATAAGAAAACCTGGAACAGTGTCTTGTTTTGTTCTTGTACCTGTAGGGATTGTTGTTTTGAGTCATTTTATATAACCAAGGGCCTTTTTTGGGGCAAACTGTTGTGCTGTGCCCTTACAGGACATTGTAGTCAGGATTCTAAATTGACATTTCTGAAATGTTTGAAGAGTTATAAAATTGCCTTGTCATTATTTAATCACATAGGTGTTCTGTCCAACCCACACACTTATCAAAGTAAAGGATGACATTCCTGTCATGATAAGATGAACAGAGGATGTGCTGCCCTAAGTGTAATAAAGTAGAACCCATTTTTTGAGTTTTAACAGTGAAAATCTACTTTAACTTTGTTTCTGGCAATTTTTTCCTGTATCTGTGCCACAAAACTGTTTTCTAAGTAACAGAAGTCTGATCAGCACTGGGCTCTATTTAGTATATCTTCTCCAAACTGGTTCACAAAGCATTTCATCTGGCTACATATCTGAAGATCTCTAAAGTATGAAAAATAAAATAGTATAAAAAGGTTCTGAATGTTTATGTGGGTGCAATACATTTCTTAAACATGCATTCATCATTTGTCAAATAAAGGCACAGTATAGTCAAGTTCAGCAATTTCATTTATTTTTTTTGACTGTTTAAAATATTTCCCCACATACTACATTTGGTTCACAGAACCAATTTTATATTAGACTGAATTAAGTGATGGTAATACAAAATTCAACATAATTCTAAACAAATGACAAAAATACTGTCTAGGGTCTCCAACATTTGCATTATCAAGGAAGTTTTCACAAGGATCCATGTGCGATCCTTTGAATGATTCACATTAAAACAAGTGCAATTTCCAGTGAATGTACCACACAAGTGCAAATAATCCACAAGGCATAAACCACAAAACAATCATTTCATTGCATGCATCTGCTCACCAATCACAAGGATTTTGCCAAGTCACAAGAGAACAAGACACATCCCTTGAAATGAGTGCTGCATCGTTCTCCCCCTATCCCCTTCTTTTTACATGGCACGCTGCATAAAGGTTGTGTTGTTACGGTAACCCTGGCCTGCTCAAGTGCAAAAGAAGTGTAATGTGACAGGTTATGAGCAGACTGAGCTTGGAGCACCAGTTTGTCAGCAGAATGGGCACCCTGCTTGGTGCCGAGGCCTGACAGAGGGTGGAGTTTGACAACCTCTACCTCATGTCTGTGCTACACACACACTGCAGATGTTGCCTCCAAAATGGGACGTTCGGTTTCGTACCACAGTATTTTCATCTACTAAGGCCATGCAAAACATAAACAACAGCAAAAAAATAGATGTTTACGTACGCCCCATTTTATGTGATATTGAGGTTAAAAGGCAGTATCACTGCTTTGTAACACTGATAGACCGTGACAATGTGTCAAGTATACACATGCGGTTAAGGAAAAAATGTGAAATAAAAGAAAAACTGACCCAAAGGTAGACCATTTTTCTTTGCAATTCACCAGTCACCCAAGATATTTCATAATTCTGCGATCAGAAATATGTGGGATTACTGTTCTTTCTCAAGTTTTGGATAAACCTAAAGAGTGTTTCTATTGCTTAAATATTTTACATTCCACTGTGAGAATGTGAGGCTGTCATTCATAACTTGGAAGGCAACAAAATGAAGGGGAAAAAAATACTGTTTAGAGTTTCCATGGCAAGTCACAGCCACCAGGGGTCTCCCATGAACACTGGGACAATAGTGAATAATGCTAACTAGTGGATCTGTGGAGCTGTAACAGCTTTGCACCAGTTACAATGGGCAACAGTACTTCCAAGGGGCAAAATGCTGCATCACTGCTTTGGAAGTGAAAGGATCTGATTGATAAAGGTCTTAAAAGACATCTTTGAATGAGCGATCCAAAATCAAAACAAACAAACTGTGAACATACAAAGAACAAACATGATGTTTGATAAAGCAATCCGTCGCTGTTTGAATCCATAAGAAAGAGTTCAAAGATTAGTAAAGAAAATTGATGTAACAGAACTACAAATGAGCAACTGGCTTAATAAATAAAATCTACAACTGAAATACTTTTATCAACATAAACTAAAAAGAATGTACATCATGACCCTTTACACTGAATTTGGTAATTTTCATGTCACACTGTGTGCACACATATCACTACCATATTATTTTTGATCTTATTTCTTTACTCTTTGATTAATATGGCTTAAATACACTGCCTGGTAAATCATTAAAAAATGAAACAACCAAGTATTGGCAAATAAATAAACTACAAGTAAACCAACATCCAGGATGAACTTAGATAATTTCCAGTTGCTACACACCAAATAAATGTGTGCAGAGGAAATCAAATGAAACCCCTGGGTGTTTCCTGGTCAGCTACAAAAGGTTTTCATGATCAAGTGTTCTCGCTCTGGTAGGTGGGAATACTTCTTTCAAGCCTCTTTTAGACCAAAAAGGCCCGGCTTGGAAACACTAAACCAATAACAATACCGAAGCTACTGTGTGACCTGTTCTCCACAGCCGAGGGTGAGGTGGGAAGGCGTCTCTCGAGTGGACATTCAACCGAAGAGCACACTGTTTCACAGTACAAAATGAATCACAAACATTTCACAACACGAAGAGGAGTAACACCGGGGAATGATCCAACTTGTTTTCTGAGAACTGTGAGAACTTGATAAGAGGGTGTGACATCTCCACCCTGGTGAGGCAGGAGCCAAATATGGTGGGACACTGAGATGCACCCATCACTACGTCAGCAGTGTAGTTCTGTTTGAAACCAAAGTGCATCGCTTTCCCTACTCGCCACAAAACGTCTGCAACAAAGTACCTGTGATGGATATGTGATGAACACAGATTTACATTATTTTACACCTACGGATCTATTCTACATTACTAAGTAAGTCTATTTAGCTTCATGAGTGTTTATCTGTAAACTCGCTGACATGATGCTGTAAAATCAGTAGTGTTGGTTAAGCATGCCTGACAGCAGGTTAGGGTTCGTAGAAGGAACGACCGGTGGACTGACAGCTCTCTGGCAGTGTCTTAGTGCGTGTTAAAAAATAAAAGAGGTTTTGGCATGTGTTGTTCTAGAAAAATGGTTCTCACACACAAATAATTACAATCGGGGAAATAAAGCTTGATGTTATTTACCCTTGCATGCTCTATGACAAACACTGAACCCATACGAATGAGTTAAATATACTGTGTACACTGATGTGGATGAGAACTAACCATACGTCATATCAAGTTTATGTTTAGTACAATAGTGAGGAATATCTAGACTGTCAGATGACAGTAGTACCAGTAATGTACCTATGAGTTAGTTCAATAGGTTGCTCTTTTAATAATACTGACGAGGGCTACTTTGTAATCTTAGAACAGTGGGATATATCAAGCAGGAGGCGATCCAAACCAACAAACTTGATTCATCTTCTTGTTCAGTGTCCACGCATGTCCAGAATGGGGTCTTGCTGGTTCCCGACATTCAAGCTGTAACACCCCGTCACCCTTCCCCCCCGGGCAGAGGCGGCAACGGGCTCAGAGGTCAAGGACAAAGAAGCTCATAGAGTAAAGGTGGGGTCGTACTTCCTGATCTCCAGGAGGAGGCGGTCTCTGTCGCTGAGGGCCTGGGAGAGCGCGGCCTGGGCGTCGGACAGCTGGGACCGACTCTGTAACAGCAGCGTTATCGGCGTGGTCAGGTGAGGTGTTATAGCAAGTGGCTGGATATCAGATGCTGACATACAGCAACAGGTGTAACTACAATACCACTACACAACCTCGTGCACTGGAAGAGACTCTGCTTTGTGTCTCTTACAGCTGAGCAGCAGCACAGCTGTTTATATCAACAGATTTATTTACGGTTAAGGCATGAGAAGACAACCAGTACAACCTCACAATCGTGAGATCTGAATATCTTCCCTTGGCCAATAATAATTTAGCAGAAAATGATAAACAGACTGCATTTACATAGTGCTTTTGTCGTCTACCGACCACTCAAAGTGCTTAAAAATACTTCACAAATACTATACTTAGAAAAATACTTAAGAAACACCTTAAATCCTGTGAATGTATCTTAAAACGCTTCATTGGTCATACCAACTGGTTTGATAGGTAATAAATGACCGTGAACAATGTGACGTTTATCTTGATCTAATGCTTTTTGCTCTGGTCACACTTGATATTTCACACTCTTGCTGAAGATAAATGAAGTCACACTGAGCACACATATCCTTTTGTTTGTAGTGGCCTGGGTTGAGGCTGTGCTGCAGACACACTACGTTGAATTATATATGTGGCTGGGTGAAGCATGAATGCGTGTGGCGTGCAGGTCTCTGCCCTACCTCGCTCTGCGGATGAAGAACAGAACAGGAACTGTCTGGGTTTTCCAGACCAGCCACAGGGACACTTGCTGAGGCTTTAGGGCCTGCACCTTCACCAGCTGCAATCAAAAGCACAAACATCAAAAAGAGTTTCTGTTCATATTCTTCAAAGATCTGCCAGCCGATGCCGCACGCTTCACTATTGGTGGTTTCACTGTTAATGAAACACATGTAGATGTCTCCACAATAGTGACATATGTTAAAGACTCACAGAAACCAAACACAGTGAATAGAAATGTTCTATTTTCTGCTTACCTTTGAGTCTGAAGATGCCGTCATCTTTGCGCTCTAGGACTACGTGGTCCACAATGAATGTAGCTGGGGTGGGTTGAGGGGCCGTGGGGTAGATTTTAGGGCCATCGTCCTAGAAATGAGTGGAATCCTGACAGCTAAGCACTTAACTTCAACACTGGCTAACAATTATTGGTTCATTTCTAAAACCTTAAAAGAGTATAGCCTGAAGTTAGATCAACCCAGTTTCAGTTCAATCAATTTAGGAGGTGGATTTTTGGCAAAACGTTAAAAACCACAGAGAAAGAGAGTTTATTGTGATCTGTAATTTCAATTTACATTTTATACCGAGTGAATTCAAAGTGAGCTGACCCCAAACCTGCACCATTACTTTCATATCATCAGTCATGCCAATGGTACTGCTAACCAACCTTTAGAGTAATGGTGATGTTACTCAAGTTAATCCTCATCGGTTGGCCATCAGCACTGAGTTCGTCTTCAAGAAAAGGGCCCAGGTTGGTCATGGTGGAGGCCAGCAGCTCCGCCTGGCAGCCCTGCACTCCCACCTCCAGAAAGCCCACGGACTCGGCCAGAGCGCAGTGGCGGCCTGCAGATGGACCCATTTCTGCCCTCATGCACAGCACCGGAGAGCCCCTGGCACCCTGCTTGTCCTGCCCCTGGACCGGCCCAGCTGAAGCTGGAGAAACGAAGCACAGACAACCTGCTGTCTGAGAATGTCACAAGAGGAAGTTGATAACTAAGAGCTACGTAATAAAGAGATGGTTGAGTTTTTATCAGATGCAATGAAAATGTGTTTAACACAGCATCTATAGTCCCTGCACACCTTTCATACTGTTGATGGACAAGTTTCTTTTTTTAAGTGCACTAATAATAGTGAACTGCTTTCTTACCTAATAGCTCAGGAGTATTATGCATTTTGAATATATATCTGGTATATATCTTGTATATATTTGGTATTTTTGTAAAAATGAACTTTTCATTTACTTTATATTTGTGATAATGAACCGAGACTACTTAGAGAACACATTTATCTGGTTAGCCCTGCTATTATTACTTATCTTATGTTCTTTCAGGACTTAATTTGACCTCTGTGAATGTCAGCCAAAAGTAAATACAGTTGGATACTTACAGTATCCTTTCACTTCAAAGCAATCCATGTACTTATAGGTTAGGCAACTGTTTCAGGGCTGTTAATCCTTTTTATTCTTAACATCAACACCACTGCATGTCTTTAAAAAAATAGCAAATTAAGCACATTTTACATGATATTTCATTAAAATGCATTTTCCTCAATTTGCATTAGTTCCAACTACAGTGTAAATCTACATAAATCAATATGTAACTGTTTGCTGCATAATATAACAGCTACTGTCCCCAAATAGGAGCAATGGGGCTGGATCTAACATTTGAATGCAAGCACCAATTTTATTTTATAACAGTACCAGACAAGTGGTACAAATAGCCTTTTCAGTCAGTCATACAGATAATATTTCGATGATAAATTAGGGAAGTGTTACTGTGAATGTTTTGGAATCATTTTTATATACATGAAGATTATTCTTTCTTAATTTATAACTTGTTTTGAAAAAGAAAAAAGTGACTTGATTATTAAAACGACTCAAGTACAAATATACTGATTCAGTTACACTGTCAGAAATGACTTCATCATTTATGAACTATATATTTGTATTACTATTTTTGTTACTATATAATTATTTTTATTAAAGTTACTGTTAGTTTACCTTGTACAAAACCAGCCAGCAGCTCTGATGCCCTGACATTTCCAATCTGCATGGGTTTGAGGTTCTGGGCCTCGAGGGCTATCACTTGGTCTTCTCCTTTCACTTCCATGATACAGGCGATCCCACTCAGGACCAACAACAACACTGAAGACTGCAGTGACAGAACAACATATCACACATCGATCACATTTAAGTCGCAAACCTTTTTTCGCTGGTACAATGTTTAAGAATTATATGGATGAGTAAAAATGATCTTGAAACATGATGCCATAAGACAGATCTATTTCTTGTGTCACTTTCTTTAAGAAATATTGTTACATATTCATTTTCATTATTTAGTTATGTATTTATTTTAAATCTATCCAGTTCATAGAAGCACAAAGACTCACTATATCCTGAGCCATGTCCTCAGTGCTTTGGGACAGGGAGCTGCTGAGGTCAGCTGATGAACCCCCCTCTGTGCCTGGGGCTGGACTGTCGTGGCTCGCCACAGGAGTGTTGTTGGGACGCATGGACTCCATCCCTGACTCTGGAACCACAATACAAACGTATGTGTGACATGTGCAATTCACAATCATGTCTCTGAAAACTGCAAGAAATAGTGTTGTAAAGACCTGAGTCCATGAGGACAACAAAGTTGTCACTGGCATCGCTATCCACAGAGAGGTTTTCGTCAGGCAGGCTGCCATCCAAGATAGCGCTATCAAAAGAATGCTGGGAAGGCGACTGCTTCATGGATTGGAGGCGCAGGCTGGCAGCCAGGGAGGGGGATGACTCGTCTGAGCGATGGACCTGTTCCCTAAACACATTCACACACACAAACACACACACAGGGTGGTAAGGGACAGCCAGTAAAAGCATGTGGTGCACTGCAGGGGCTCCAGGCTAGACCAGTGAGTGCTAACAGCCCAGCAGGAGGGCATTGGGACTTACTTTGCCTGCGGAGTGAACAGTTTGCTCATCCCTGAGCCGCGACTCAACATGCTAAAGGCGTCCTTTGTTATGGAGAACGCCCCTTTAGTCAGGTCCAGAGAGGCACTGATGGCATCTTTGGTCACGTCCTTGGTGGCGTTAATGGCACTGGACAGCTCTCCTTCCAAGCTAAAGGTGGATGGGTCCCGGGACAGGCCAGGGGGGTGTCCAGGAGAGAGGGGGGGTGAGAGGACAGGAGCGTCCTCCTGTGTTATCCCCCCCTCCCCTTCCAGCCCCTCCTCAACAGCCTCACAGGCCTCCTCCACAACCCCGTCTTGTTCATCCTGATCAAACACAGTGACAGCTGTATTGACGGAGGTGATGCCATTTCCTATCCCGCTGTCTTCCAGGACCCCTGGGTCAGTAGACTGATGAGTGGGGGAGGTGTCAGAGTCTGTTATGCTGGGGCTGTCTGTCTCTGGGGTGTGGGGGACCTCCTCCTCTGGCTCAGTGGAGGCTGGTGGCAAGAGGAGCCCAGTTTCCACTGAGTCCACAAGGAGGGCAAGACACACTGTGGTAGGTTTTGTCTGCTGGCCTTGAGCCTGCTTAGCATCCCGTGTGTCCCGGCCCAGCTCTTCCCCCAAGCGGGCCATGGAGTCCTTCATCCTCAGCAGGGCCACATACTGGTAGTGATTGAGCCACATCTTAACTGGAGTGATTGCTTGGGCCAGGAAGTGGATGGTGGCAAGCGAAGCCCCCTGCTCTGAAGGGGGCTTGTCGGCTCTGTGGGGACTGGTGGGGGAAGACGATGGACTAAAGGCAGAGGGCCGGCACATCCACACAGACATGGCAAAGGGCTCAATAAAGGGCTGGGTTGTGCCTTTAGGGCAGCGCCGAGCTCCATCAAAGCCCAGGGTTACACGGGACAGACTGAGACACCAGATGTCCTGGGACCGAAGCTGCTTCCCTGTCGGAAGCTGGGGCTCCGTCTCTTGAGAGTGCTGGAGGAAGGTGGAGGGAAGGGGGTGGAAGGCACTGTGGTCCCTGGGAAAAGGGCAGGGGGGTGAAGGCTGGAAGAAGGGACAGGCGGAAAAGCTGCTGTAGGTGCTGTTGAGGTCAGCTCTGGTGCCATGGGGGCAATGACGGGTGTTGCTGACAGCCATCTGGGGTACAGTGATGCAGAGGGAGCGGGGACGCTCTGGGTGGTCCAAGATGGAAGAATCCAAGGGAATTATCAGCTACAGAAAAAACAAGAACAAGAGAACTTCAATACCTGCATACAAAGCAACTAACATCTTTTATATGAAATTATGTAAGGAGGATGTAAACCTTCCTGCCAAAAATTACTCATTTAAATGTGAAAACAGTTAATGTCATTTTCACCTTGAGCTGAGCTGCATCCATTCGGATGTCCACATGTTCCTCAGCCTTGCTGCTGTCTTGCAAATGGTAGAAAGCTTTGACCTGGTCCAGTGTGTGCAGCAGACCTCTAGAAAACAGATTGATCCACAGCACACTGGCTGGGTCCACACACAGCTGGAGGCTGTTCAGCTGGGCATACAGGTTTGATGTGGGCACTGAAGGAGGGAACAAAAGGGAAGATAAGATGCAAAAGGCCATTATTGGATTGCAGTAATCTGTTGTGACTCTTTTTCCCCCATTTGTTCCCATTTGACATGGACTGCCATCACAAATTGAGTGTATTACATAACTGAAGAAAGAATTATATTTGTAGCCGCAAGCAAAAGTTTGTTCCAATCTTGACAAAAAGGCCAAAGACAGGCCTGTACTAACAGGTTGGAATAGGGGGAAAAAGCAATTTTAGGTGGATATGCTGCAAAAAACAGAGCCATGTATCGCTCTTAGACAGTTCTTTGTACAATAAACACAAAAAGGTTAAAAATAAGTGATTCATTCATACCTGAAAAACTGGGGTTGTCAGGAAAATAGTATTCAGTGAACTGCAGATGGATTGCTGGCACATTGTCTGGCAAGTGCTGCGCTTTACGGTTACAGGATATTAAAGACTGGGTCTTCTTATTGTGACGGCCACCGGTAGACACCTGAATACAGAGGTGAAGAGGTTAGGACACTGATGACCAATCATTCAGAAGTGGATTTGATTCTTCATTTGCAGGCCTTCATTTCATTCGAGACACCGCAACAAACAGGATGATGTAAGTATTCATGGACTGAGGTGATGATGTAAAAAAAGAAAGAAGAAAAAAAAGAAGAAAAACGAAAGTGCCAACATTGAAACGTCAACTACATCCTGTCACAAGATGAAATTGGAGAGCAAGAAATGTAAATCGCCCCCAGCTTTCTCTTCTACTAGCAAATGGGGAACTACAAAGATGTTAAACTTAAAATAACCTTGGCAGTGTCACACTTTCTGATGAAGTGTGAAAATTTCCTCAGTGACACTCACACAACGGGAGTGTAATTTGAAATGGCAGGGGGTTTTCTCCATTTCAGATGAAAGGCAACAGAGCGGTTAAGTGTCGTGAGGTGTAAAAGGTTGTTCTACTCTTGCTGAGATATTTCTGAGACACCTGAGAGTAAAAAAAAAAGATAGCGATGAATTACATTTAACAGAACGAGTTGATATTGAAAACTTGCCTGGTGAATGTCCAGATCGTCCATCCGGACCACCACACAGCTGGAGCGCAGCCTCTTCAGGGGCGTGCCTGGCAGGGCTGTGACGGAGTTCCTGCTGGACGTCTGCTCTTTGTCAGAGTGGTTCGACTTGGGGCTAGTGTGTCCATCTAAAGTATGAATATATAACAGAGACCTCTTTAGGACAAACTAAGCCAACACAAACCACATGAGGCACTTATGTTTCCTGGCAAGATGACTGTCCTCTGCTGCACATGGGGAAAGAATAAAAATTGATCTTGTTTATCAATTTGTCCTGGGGCACAGCTTTTATTTTGAGTACTGTGTAATGCTGTACTGTGTTCGTGAGTCAAGTCAAACAACAGTGAGTCAAACATCTTACTTGCATGTTTTTTGTGTTTTGTGAATTTGTAATTTTTTTTATTATGTCTTATGTGTTTCGCTGATGTGAAAACTACAGATTTCTCTCAGGGAAGAAGGGAGTGAATGGGCCTCATTTATAAAGGGGCATAAGAACCAACAGGGCATACTTTAAGTCTCATGCAAAAATAACCTTTGGTGTATAGTCATATCAAAGGGGTACCCTGTTTTTTTTTTGTTTTTTTTTAATTTGTCTTAATTTGCCAAATTCTGACTAAGGCTGAGGCTGTGAGGCTGACTGAAGACAAACAGTTTGAGGGGCCAAAACACTGAGTCCAATCTTGTGCCGGGCTGAGTTTTAGAGTGATATGATGAGTCACTTATTGTCAGCAACAAACCGAAACTCAGCAAATGCTGGTTATTAGAGCAGAAGGAGGAGGACTGTAAGATGGAAACATTTCAACATCTGGCTATAGGCATACCCTCTAAACAGGACGGGCGCTCCTCTGGGTCGGTGAAAATCCAGATTAGGTCGCTGTCCTCTGGAACTATCCCAGAGTGAAACACCGCACCAATAATCGCAATGATGCGCTCAGCGTTTTGGAAATGTATCAAATGTTCATTGGCCTCCTCTCATGGTATTAATATGCCTTCTTTTGTTTTTTATTGATTTGATTATTTATTTCAAGCTTCATATCAAAGCATTTTCATTTGACCTCTTGTTGTCTAGTTGTGAAGATAAAACACTTGTCTTCTATTTGCTGCCAGACTGTTTTTTTGTTTTTGTATTTTTTTTGTTTTGTTTTTTTAGTTTTTATTTTTTGCTTTTGTGGAAGAGAAACTGCAGCACTAGTATCAGTATATGCATGTGGGTACAAAGGAAATGCCACAGCTCTGAACGTCTGATAAATGCGGCAGAAGGTTTTAGTTCGTAAACATATAAGAAGAAAGTCACACAAACATTTGAGAAAATACTGATAAATGAGGCCCATTATGTTTCTAGATCTTCCTATCTATGTTTGGTAATTGTGAAAGAAACAGAACTGCCATGACCAGGTAAAGCGTACGTGAACGTTGCATTCATACCTTGAACAGTCTTTGCAGGGGAGTCCTTGGCTGGGTGGGGCACTTCACCATGTGGCCCCGGGAACCCACAGGCCTCTGCTCTCCTCTGGAACTCCTGCAGAAGTTTCCCAGCCCACTGGGCCTGAGCCTCCATGGCTCCACTGTGACGCTCCCAGTGCCGACATCCATCAGCTGGAATAAAGCAGCATCAGAAAAGCAGTTATGGTCTAGCAATACAGCATTTTATGCTTTAAGGACACTTAGGCTTATAAGACCCTGCCTGAGAGGTTTAACCTACCAGGATCGGTGTTGTCTTTTAACATAAACACTTAAAACCTGATTTTATAGAGTGCTGTTTTGAGACATCCTTTACTGTAGTCTGATGATGTATGATGTTTGCATTTACTTCATTGTTAAAGCATCATGTAATGTCTTTGTAATAAAGTGTTTTGCATATGATTATATATTTTTGTTATTGTTTAGCTCAATAGAACAAAGTTTCATCAAACCAACTAGTGGAATAAAAACATTCTTTTTTTGTGTTACTTTGACCATAATCATACCAAGAACCCGTTAAAACAATTATCATGTAATAATGTAACAGTCGGTGCTGATGGGATTGTGAGCTCCAGAGGCGACTCTGCTGCTCTACATTCAACAGTTCAGGAATTCCTCTGAGAATAATGGCACTCGGCACGCTCTCCTGAGCCATTAGTCTGCTTGAATAGTAATCCTTCTTTTACAGTTAGGCCTGAGTGAATGTGTGGTTTCAGTGGGAGGACTAAAGAGCCCCAGGGTGAACAGCAGTTAATTTACAAGCACAGGGGTTGGACAGACCAGTAGTTATACTCACCAGGCCTGTGGATAGGATAGTAGTCGAAACCCAGCTTCCTAAAAGTCAGCTGCATGGCGCCCTGCGAGCCCGGTGGGGGAGGCTCATCTATGTAGCATCACATGACAGAGATTAAAATTCAGCTTTGAAGATAATTGAGGTTCAAATGCTTAACAATTTATTGTATTTTATGGATTATTTTGGATTTTACTTCTGAGATGAAAATGACTGGCACATAGCCCTAAAGCCAAAGCTACGGTTTTGTTAAGTCATCCAACTGACCCGAGTCGTCTGAAGAACTGTCGTTGCATATGTGCAAGTCTAAGCGGGATATGAAGGTGTGATAAGACGATTCCTTGACATCATGGAGCTCAAAGTACTGACTTAGGTTACTGGGGGCTCCGGCGGGAGGGGGAGGGGCTTCTGACCACAGAGTGTGGATGCCAGGAGATGGAGGAGCGGTCTACAAGACAGAAGAGGTAGAAGATCTGCATGACCCACAAGATCTAGTAAAAACCTAAAGATCTCGCAATGCAAATTGTGAACAAAAAGGCTGCCTTACGCTGTAAAAATACACAAATACACACACACACACGCAGAATCAGTTCTCCACAAATTAGATTTGTTCAAGTGTTATTAAGAATTAATGGGTTTGAATTTTCAACTGAATTGCTGATGTGTTGAACATCAGTTAAATTGTGACTATTAAGAATGAATATGAAGCCTCAGGAGGGATACTGGTGAGAGACAATCATTTTCAAGTTGTGTTGTTTTATATACTTCTTTCTACAGTAGTAATAACTTGTAGTAAAACTTATAGTACAATGACAGTATCAGTGTGGCATTTTCCAAAACTAAGACTAAAACTAACTAAAACTGTTTTTGTAAGTAAAATTAAGCCCATGCTATAAAAGGTTCAGGTTCTTAAACATAGCAAATATGTAATTAAATAATTCAAAGTAACCTCTCTTTAATACGTAATTAATCAAAGCCTTTTAATTTATTGTGAAAACATCAATAGAAAGGCAAGAAGGGGTAGAACCTGCAGGGATTCAGCGGTCATGCTCTTCCTCTGCTGGGCAGACTTCTCCATGGCCTCGCTGAGAGATTTGGCATAATGGATGATAGCTTTGAGCTGGGAGTCCGTCAGCACCCATAACAGGTCGTCCAGAATGAAGAGAAGCTTGGATGCCAGCACATTGCAGTCCTTGACCTTGACAGATAATAAAATGCTCTTAATAAATCATTTTTGATTTTGGTTGTGTTCTTGATCTTTAAACAATTGACATAGCTGTATCTTGACCTTAGAAATACCAAACTTTTACAGGATTTCAATGAATAGTAGAATGAATGGTTCTGTTGTCCGGTCTTACTCTGCGTTTGAGAGCGATGCGAATGCGTCCCTGGTTGGTGATGAGGCGTAACGGGGTGCTGCCCAGGTCCTGGTCCTCACTCTCTATGGCATCCGCTTCGATGCGCAAACTCTGCCAGTTAATTTCCTTGAACGTCAACACCTGCGTGAGAGAATGATTACGTCACATCACCCGGCGACATACAGGAAGACGCAAAAACACATCAACACCAGGTTCCTGTATTTATATGCCGTGACTGGCACTGCTGTGTCAGGGCAAATGTTTTGTGAGACAAACGGAAAGCACAGATAAAAAGGTCAGCTCACAGGCAAACAGATGTATTTCCTCTTAAGTAGATTACGAGATCTCATTTAGAGAAGTCAGACATCTCAACGTGGAGTCGCTGCGGCTGATAAAGACCAAAACAATTGACCTGATTAAATGATTTACTGCAGGCCTGATGAACAGACACAGCCTCTGAAGCGGGAACGCTGCATGCAGCCTGACAGTGGTTCAGATCGCTCAACAAAGCGCCCTGCAGTACCTCTCCTCTCTTCGGGTCCGTGATGCGGGTGTAACGGAGGTCGCTACGTTGCCATTTGGGGTTGAGGCTGTTGCCTTGCAGCTGCCAGAGCTCAAAGGAGGCGTGGAAGGCACGCGCCTGCACCTTGATGGTGATGGAGTTGATGATGACGGACATGCCCTCCACCACCTTCTCAGCGAAGCCGTACTCGCTGTAATGAACAAGCAATACGAACATGAGCAAAGGCAATGTGGAGTATTCAGCAGCGTTCAGGTCACTGGTCAAATGATTTTAAGGTTTTGAGATTAACTGCCAGGTTTATGCAGGCTTACCTCTGACCTGCTGTGATTGCTATAGGGGAGGGGCCGTTGGGCGGACGCGGCTCTTCACATGTCCTCATCTCTACCTCTACCTTATCCAAGAACTGGACACAAGAGGAAACAGTAATACGTAGCATATTATTCAAGCATGAATAGAGAAATAGCCAGTCTATTTTTTTGCCAGATATCAGAGCAGAGAACACACCCTGTTATTTCTTTTGTTAAAGAGCAGTACAATAAAAGTTACAGCAATGGAGAATATTGACAGAGTCATGCCAAAGTCGGGTTATTGCTGAATAAACAGACAGAGGGCAAAAATGACGACTGTAGAGATGTGCATGTTTTGAATAATAATTAATATTCTTACCAAGCAGATGGGGCTTGTTTTCAACTTTGTCCATTGTATCTGAAAAAGACAAGACAGGAAGGGACAGCCGAGTCGATCACAAGCACTATGCCATATTGCTCATGATTCACTGTGTGTAAGCATCAAGCTCCAATACAACATCATAATAAGGACTGAAACAATAACTGTCATACATGACATTTGGAGATATTTGTACCACCACGTCTTCTTATAAAGATCATTATATTATGGACTTGAGCTGAACACATGGAGAGATATTTAATGTAATGCCACAAACCTTCTCTTTAATTTGTTACCTCAAGTCTGTACTATTACAACCCTTGTCAACATGCCATGGATTTAAAAGTTCTTTGTAAGACAGATCTAGCATATGTGCTACCAATGCCATGTCTAACTACAGCACAAATTTAATGGTCAGGAACAGGCACAGCAGTATTCATAATATTGTAGAAGAGGAAAATATAGACAAACAACTTGTCTCTTTGACTACACTAATGCGGATGTCTCTTATTGCTCACTAGCTCTCAAAACCAACCACCAAATTTCCCAATAAGCCTTTGCATTCCTCTGGCTAAACACTGAGCTCTTAAAGTGAACGAGTCAACTTAACACTGTACTAAATGTGAGGCGCAACTATTAAGTCACATAACTGTACATCACAACGAATGAAGGTCATGGTGAATTATGTCCATAGGTCCATTAAGTGCCTACTGCAATATAACCAAATGCTGCTTTAGTTAAATCGACATTAATGGAAACATTTGGGTAACAAAAACAAGCCACCCAGCAAGCTCAGTGTCCAGCACCTGCCCAAATCTCTGAGAATCTTTTAGCCTCTGGCCTTTAATGTCTCCCTGCATCATGGCTTACCTCACTGTTACCTAACAGCCAGTGGTGGTCTACAGAAAACGGACCTTTGGGGTGTGTCTATGAAATGCTTATCAGTGTGGGGCTGTCACTGCTCATTTCCTCTGTGGCTCTAATGGCTCCATGGACTTAACAACCCCTGAATTTACCCTGAATTTCAACAGCAACCTGTTCAGTGTTAATACACAGAACAGTCTTTGTCAGTCTGAAAATGAAATATGAGACAATTACAAAAATGACATGGATTATGTATTTTTTTCCCCCTGCTGCTGCCAGCTTTGAGTTTTTAAGATTACCCAACAAGCTTTTCAATCTGGTTTGACGAGTCGATGTCATACCCTGATGGCGGCTTTGTTGCAGTAGACCCGGGTGACAGCCAGCCAGGTGGGCAGGTCCAGCATGTTCTGCAGAACCTCCTCATCCAACTCCAGGTTAGACAGCTGCCCCTCCCCTTTCAGAGTACTCAGGTTGATCTTGTCTGGGGAGAGATTCTTGGTGAACCTGCAGAAAAATATGAAATCAAATGTTATTAGGGCACGAGGGAAGTTAAGGGGGAAATCCCTCCTATATCTGCAGTAGGATGTCTCAGACAGGCTTTATTAGGGGAAACCCCTGACATTCTAGGAGGTATACTTCACTGATCATGCAAAACAGAACAAAACAAAAATAAATTACAAAGCTTAGTTAAGATGGATTAGGCCAGAGAGTTGTAACCTAATTGAAAGTGTTGCAGCTGAATGAGTCATCCTAGGGAGCTGGAGCAGCCTCCTGGCTGCTTTCTCACAGCAGTACTCTCCATCTGGCTTAACCTCTCCACAGGTGCTAATATAACTCCGGCAGCCAGGAATAGACTACACAACCACAGAAAAAGAGCGGCGAAGCTAGCAGCCGTTGGCGTAACCTGACTTGTTACGTATCCCACTGCAAATATCCCGTGACAGTGTCCTGAGACATGCCTTTGAAATGACAGATACCAGCCCAGACACACTGCTGAAAAACCTGTTACCTAAACGCCAAACAAAAGGCCTACAGAGCATGACTCTCAGCTCCGTAGGATAACGATATAAATTGAACTAATAAGATGATGTGAATATGGTACAGTAAGTGGTCAAAGACACGTAATCCCAAAAGTTTAAAGTTATTGGGTCTAATGCCTTGTTGGAGTCAATAAACCTGATAAGCCAGTCAAAGCTTACACGTGCAAGCTGTTCACCGCCCTACACAGTAAACAATGGCACCCAAACTGCCGCTCTGCCCTCCTCCTCAATTAATTTCACTCATAATGGCCGGCTTGTTTCGCTAATGTTCGAGCAGGCCTTCTGTAATGGACAAAGCCAGGGCCATTACTCTCCCCATCTGAACATTTCTATTACTCCTACATTCTTGAAGCCTGGTTCGATCATGAGGCCTAGAGCTAACTTACTGTCAGAGATCTGCAGATACTGTAGAATACAGAATGGTTTAGGAGAAATGATAAAGATCTATATTAGAAAAAAGGCTGTAACAGCGCTTTGTGTAAATCTAGGCAACACTGTTAAGATTAGTGTGGCTTAAGGAGTAGAGAAATTCCAGCGTTTATCAAAGGTAGCAAAGAAGTCACTGCAGAAACTTGGCATGGAGCACGATTTCTTGATTTTACTACTGAACACCACAAAAGACTCCAGGATTAGCACAAATGGTTCACTCTCACAGTGGTTAATTTACAACCAGCAACCCCTCCACGGAGGAGGAGGTCCCATGCAGGTTTTAGGCTAGGTTTGTGTGTTTGTAGCTGGACATTTTCTTGTCACCCATAACATACAGATTTTTGTGACTAGCAGGGATGTACTGTATGCCTGGCTAGGACTGCTGATTTGATTATGCCATCATCCTGTCTGAGGGAAGGAGCTGAGAGAGGCCAAGCCTTAAAACGACAGGACACGAATGCTGACCAAGGCCGAAGAGAGGGAAGTCACTGATTTAGCAAAGAGGCATGCACATGTAAATATCAAGCAAACCATGTAATAACAGAGCAGTGATTTCTAACAGCACGATACATAATAAGTCAAATGGTGAAAAGGCATTAAAATGCTTGGACTAAAACCCATCCCCATTAAAGAAATGACCTGTAGTCCAAAATATTAATGTGCTTGCATATCTACCTTTGGGATGTGATTGGCAAAGGACCAAAAATCATTAAAGTACATGGAGCACAGGGCAATAGTACAAACTTCATCTCCAAATGTGAAGTAAATTACCATTAATTGGGAATGAACAAATTAAGTCAATCCACCCCTCACCACCTCTCTCACACACTCTCTTCCTTTTTTCCTTTTTTAAAGAGATTTGCATGATTCACATGGGTTTCACATTTAGGTAGGAAAATCAGGAATTCAAGATTAATCAAGAAAAATCATATCCCTGCTCTATGTAGACTGTGTGCCTGTCTACTGCTAACAAATATTTAAATTATTCAACACCCAAGATGGCAAACTCAAGGCAAATGAGCATCAGTCTATGAGAAACCTGTTTTAGTCCAACCCAGAGATCGAGTTTGGCCTTTACCCCATTCAGCTGGCGTAAGAAAGACCTTTTTAACACATTTCAACATTGTTTTTCCCTATCCAAATATATCTCTTACCAAGTGCTGCCAAACATGGAACGACAGAAAACACAACACGGATTGCAGCAATACAGCTTCCAAAAAGGAGGCTGTGCCATCAGAAAATAGCAGGCTGTCTGTCTCCGTGAAGGAAGCGAAACCAGGTGTAGACAAAAGGCCGCAGAGCCAACGCTCGTGATGATGCTGAAGATGACTGCAATATGACATTTAACTATGTACCACAGAAGAAAGACTGCCACAAGCTGCTGACAGAGGCTGTTGAGGTTGTCCTCTACTCAAACGTTTTCACATCTGACCCTTGAGAAATGCTGACTCAATCACAGCATCATCCACACCCCTCAAATCATTTTGCTGATTCAAGACCAATTCGGTAAATAACTACAGTATACATCTGTAAGAAAACTAGTCATCTATGCTAAAAGCAGCTGCTCGGTTTTTCTTTTGATGATAACACATCGCAAAGCTAACACAGAGAAAGCAAGGTCACCATGGCCAAACTTCTTCTAAACTCATTTAGAGCTGCCTGGCTGAGTCAATATTGTCTAATGTCTGCTTGTTCCAATAAACAATGTCACTAATTCAGACTAAGTAGACTACTTAACAAAATGTGTCTCCAGTGATTATGAACAAGCTTGGAATAGCACATACAGCTATATCAGCCACATCTACTATGGTGTAGAAAACAGATGCTGATGAATATTCAGGCTCTGTTTGAACTTAGCACTGCTTTTAACACTAATCATCAGAGTACATATGGTGCCTTTAAATTTATAAAGCTCACAAAATGATTTCATCACAGATGATTTTATGACATTAATAGCTAAGAGTAGCTGATTAAAAAGAGAATACAAAGAGCATTAAGTAAAATATAGGGTGAAAAGTTTGGCACCTATATATATTTATTTCCCCCATGATCAGGAGCATCATTGTGTAACTTCATGTTAAGCAGTCCAGTTAGTTATCACATTTTACTCAATAAAAACGGATGTCAAATTATTGGAGAATTTTCTAAAAAACATGGTGAAGGCCTTGGTGTTCAGAAGTTTTTGGGATCATTTCTGGCTATCTTTGCCAGTCTAGAGTGCAGTAAACTTCAGTTGAGGACGTGCTTTTGGGTCTTTCTGCCTCTAACTTGGCCCAACAACTGCATACACACAACTGAATAAGCACAATCTTTTACAAGGTCGTCAGGATTCAGAATGCATACATATGTAACACTGCTTATTCGAACTGCTGAGGCTTCAAACACTTGTTCTCTGGGCAAAATGAAAACACACACTATTTTTTCTCCAAGTTATCCTGTGCTTTAGGACATATTATTGTTTTGAAATTAGCATAAAGCTCTGTAGTAGGTAGTTCATTTTCAACTTGTATTTAACTATGTATTATTTTTGGTGGCAAGAGTTATTTGCAGGATGCTTCAGCCTGATTTTTTTTTCCATAAATGTAGTGTATGTACGCATGTATGTAGAGACAATGAGAGATACAGGGAACCTACCATATAAGACAATTCTAATTACATGGCTATTTAGGTGAATTCCAGCTTTTCAACCTCACATCCCTTGTCGATCTAAAACTAGTTCAGAATGGGGGAATGAGAGGCTTTCAACTAAAATTGAGAGAAGATATCTCCTTTTACTTTCTTTAGCTATATTTTACTTCCCAATTACTGACCACGTTTAAAGTCCCAGACAAATGAATGTTACAAAACCCCACAAGAAGCACTTGAGCTTATGGGAAAATCTCTTTTAGGCTTGATGGGGGACTTTACAGCCCACAGACTCTTTTATCAGCTTACCAAAGCCAATAAGACTATTGAAAACACACATGTATTAATAGGTCAAGATGGTTTTCTGCATCCATCATCTCTATCAAGTCACCTTTTCTCTTTATTCGGCTGTGATATGTAACGATAGACTAGCTGACTGTATAAAAATATAAGTAAATAATGGTAGCTATCTACGTTAGCTGAGTTGCAATGTTAACATAAACATAAACCAGGTGAGCTAGCTAGCTAACAAGCACAGGCAAAGATGACACTTACCTGGACAAATGTTTCAGAATTTGTTTTTTAATAATCCCGGCCATTTTTGCCTCCGTCGGTGTCGAAGAATGTCAGCAGCTTTTTGGTTAAATACACATAATACTAGCTTGCGGGTATCTCAATAATGCACACCGCACTCCACGTAGCATCTTGCTAGCCTCTGCACTGCTGGTACAGCCTAGCTGGATGGGAACGTCACCCAGGATCCCTCCACCGCCGGACAGCCGACTGACCCCCACACTCCTCCACTCCAACGAGACCCACACAAGTAAATACACGGTGCCATCTGCTGGATTTACTGGGAAAAACACAGTGGGAGGTGTTTAAGAGTAGGCCACAACTCTGCCACAATATTTATTTAAATAGAAACTGGATCACTGATTAAAAAAAAAAAATACTGATGGGAAAAATTAAAATATTAATACGGCAAAAAATCTATCTATCCATCTATCTATCTATCTATATCTATACGGACTGCCATTTTCATAACATTTACCT
>OMLF01024312.1:4256-16649 GCA_900302615.1 Holocentrus rufus
TGTTTGCAGAGTTTAAAACCCGCAAAGACGGTGACTCCTCCCACCGATCTCCTTTTGGCAGTTGGCAAAAGTTCACAATTGTAGGAAATGTTGCATATTTTCTTTTGGATTGTCTCTTTTCATAACTTCTCATTGCAAACCCAGCTAAGGTTTGTGATATCTAAATGTTGTCAGGTGTTTATGCATGTTTTGATTTATTTTCCATGTCAACATACACAAACAGCAGCTTCATGGGCCATTACACCCCCAGTCCCTAGAATACTCTGTTTGGACTGTCTGTTTCCACGTATTCTTCACAAAAAAACCTGAGGAATCATTGGAATGTTAATTACTCTGTGGGGAAAAGAAAAAGAGCTATTGATGTTTTTTTCCCTGGCCTAACTTTCCAGCTAGTGTTAAGCAATACTGGATTTCAGTACACATTTGTACACTTATGGAACATCAATTTGAAAGCTAATCACTATCAAGATATAATTAGCTTAAACAAGCTGATGTCCTGAAACCGGCTCAACCAGCAGAGCTGCAGCTCTCTGCTCTCTATAGGAGAGACCTCTCCCTCCAAGTGTCACTTACAAAAGAAGTATCCAATTTCTTGGCCGTGCATATTTGCCCATTCATACAGAGGAGGAAACACTGTTGCTGCAGTAGCACTAAAATGTTATTATAATGTCATATCTATTCATTAATTTGCATAATGCCTTACTTTATGCCCTGAAATGGAAATGCTAAATTAAGACTTGCTAGCACACTTTGCATCAGTGTGGACATAACTACAGAATGCACGACATGTCCAATGTCCATTACTGCACTTATCACAGTATTGATCAGTGCATTTATTGTCATGCTATAAATATTAATAACAATTTAATTTGCTGTGTCCCCATGCAGAATGTTTATCAACCACCACAGCCAAGCAATGAGAGGGCTTCTTAAAAGAAAGTTTGCTGAGGTAGATGAAGATCCCTGCTACTCCTCCTCTCCTCCGTCCTCCCTCTCCTCCCCTGCCTCCTCAGAGTGGGAGTCTGATGGGGAGAGCAGCTCCTCTGTCAACCAGGACTTCACACCCAGTAGCCCTGCTTCACCTGCCAGTTTACCCAGTAAGTTTCCAGCACTAATTTTCGGCCCTCTTTCAAATAATGCAAACCTCTTCCTTATCTGTCCGGTTTCTGTGAGTGTGTTATAGGAGTGTCTCTTATCGCTCTGCAGCAGCACTGTTATGAGTTACTGATATGAGACCGCTAACCTTAAAGCCATTTGTGATAATGCACAGAGAATGACTTTAGCCTGGGCTGTCTGTCCAGTTGTGTAGAAGATCATTTGCCTGAGCAATAGGATGTTGTGGAATAAATTTGAATAGCAAGGTCTCTTTTAACAAGCTGTATCAAATGGCCTCATTCAAATACCACAGAGACAACATTAAGCATTGCTTTTAGTGCTTGCAGTGACACAATACTGTGCAGTTGTTGTTGTTGTACAGTACTCGAGCCTTTTGTACTGCAATTACAGGCTTGATATTTTGAGCCACCCTCCAGCTTCAAAGTCTTACACTAAGTCTCACAACTGAGTCATCGTGCAAACAGTGCCCCAATGTGGAGCGTCGTTTTTAGACAGAGGAGCAGCTGAAACAAGCTTAGTCAGCTGGTCTCAGTTGTTTACTGACTTTTGGAACAAGAGTTCATCCGCGAGTTCACCCTCAGTTATGTGTGAAGGTCAGATGATTTGTTAAAGCCAAACTGTTAAACCAAACAGTTAACCTGATTGGATATTAAAAACTATACTGGCAGAAATATTCTAAACACACACTGGCCAACTGCTGCAGAACAGCACTTCACTTCCCTACCCACTCATGTTTTGATCTGTCCCCAGTTGCGGTAGATTCTCTCTTTAGTGTTTCCTTTTCACATTTATGTTCAATCATTGACCCAAGATACTGCAATAAGCACCTCTAGTGTGTCACCTAGTGGCTGCTCAGAGAACTACAACTACAACTTTGCTCAGCAAAACAGTGTTCAAGTGTTCATTCACATCATTTTCTAACTTTATATTCCTGTGTTCCTAATCACTGAAGTACTAGATGGCCACTCTAATACTGATATAACTTTAATGAAATTCATCTTATAAAGCACTAATGTCTTTGCTGTCTTTCTCTCTCGTACAACCAGTACGGTCCATCCTGAAGAGGCCCAAGCTGACAAGTGGGCAGAGCAGCGTGCGCTTCGACCTGGTGACTGTGTTCCTTTTCCCACGCTGCCAGGGCTTCACCAGCGTGCCCAGCCGTGGAGGAGCCACCCTGGGCATGGTGCGGAGGCACAGCTCCCTCCACAGGTTCACGCTGGCAGAGCATGCACTGGAGCAGCGGCACAGGCGCAGAGAGAGGCTCCAACAAAGACTGAGAGAGGAGAAGCTTGAGGCCTTGAGACACAAAGTGAGTGCACCCGATTTCTAGAGTTGTCAGCATGCCTTGCACACACAGTTCCTGCACTTCCACATCTTATATACTGTACCCTTGATTCCAGTTGATTGCCAGCGGTGCCATTGATCAGAGAGAAGCAGACAGACTCACCGTGGATCAAGTCCCAGATGGAGACATTGACGTCTCCATCAGTGATGCTGAGCTGGAGGATAGCGGTTTCTTGCAGCCCTACTCCTCCAAGCACAGACAGGCTCTTCTCCAGGCAGCAGGGGTGAATCGCATTGACAAGGAGGAGAAGAGGCAGCTTCATGCTCTGCGTCTCTCCAGGGAAGACTGTGGCTGTGACTGCCAGGGCTTCTGTGAGCCAGAGACCTGCGCCTGCAGCCTGGCAGGCATTAAGTGCCAGGTAGCAGGCTTTTACACTGTTATATATCAAAAAACTCAATTTTACTAATACTGAATTTTAAATATATAGTTTTTAATATAAAAAAAATCAGATTTTTTGTATAACTTTGTCAAAATTCTGAACTATATCCATGCTGTGTTATTCCTACAGATGGACCGCTCCAACTTCCCATGTGGTTGCACTAAGGATGGCTGTGGCAACACTCAGGGACGCATCGAATTCAACTCCAGACGTGTGCAGACCCATTACATCCACACTGTCATGAGACTAGAACTAGAGAGGCGACTGCAAGATGAAAAACTGAGCCAAGTGGACCAGACAGGACTTCCAGAGGACCTTCAAGACTGTGAGAACCAGGATGAGGCAGTGCAGGATGCCCAGGAGAAGAGCTGCCCCTTCGGGTTTGCCATGGAGGAAGACGGCCTTCCTCTGACCATGCCCTCCACCCCGTCCTTCCATTTCATCCCAGAGCGCTCTGTGGTGGAGGAGAACAGCTGCAGTAGTGACATGACCGACTCCTCCTGCTCCTCTGCACACAGCGAGGACTCTGACTCAGCGGGATGCCCCATGAGGAGCCAGGATTCACCCGAGGTGGATGATGGAGGGCTGGCCCGCGTCCTCAGCATCTGTGACTCTGAAAATGACGACTACTCTTTGTGCAGCCAGCCGAGGCGCGCCAGGCAACCTGTGACTCAGCACGGCAGCAACTCTGGCACTTATAGCACCGCTACTGACACCACGGGACCACTGTGTGCATCTGGCGCCGCCGACACATTCACAGACAATATTGGTAGGACCTCAGTGACAGATTATCTTGATGAAAATGCAAACCAAGCCACCGACTTCTTTTGTGAGGACTCCCTCGAGGGCTTCCCCAACACTCCCTCCCCCACTGTGGACTACTCCTCAGGCAGATACATGGACCTCAGCCTCTCCTCCGACTCCGACCTGGAGTTCTTTGACAGTGACTACACCTCCGGCCTGCTGCACAGCTCCTTCAAAGGACACCGTCACCCGGACAACTTCCGCCACCTGCAGCTGTTCAGCTCTGCGAGTCTCCCGCAGTACAACGACTCAAGCACCTACCTCCTGGAGTCCCTGATTGGCTTGTCTGAACCAAGCCCAGAGCAGGCTCCTCCAATCACAGATAACCAGCTTTTCTAGGTGAACCATGAGTTCTTGTGACACGACGAGAAACTTTAAAGAGCGCATTAAATGTAGAGGGCACTGTTTTTGTATATTTGTAAAGATATTTCAATGTACAAAGAATGTTTGATAAAATATTTTTCTCCCAGCTGGATATTTTATATTGCTTATAAAATCTGCCTTTGTTGCAGAGAAAACACACTTGAGTCATCTTAACTTATGTCAAATCGTTTAACTTTTATCCATCTTTATGTGATGATCTCCGACGTGTTATTTAATTTCTTCATGTTTAACAGTATCATATTTCTATAATGGAGTAATAAAATAAAAAAATATATTTATTTATTTACTGGTTTAAAATTTGTTTAGTGTGTGGTCATTTCCTGTTGACCACCATTGGTTCTCAGGATGCATTTGAAGAAACCAAGACTGGGCGAACATAAAGGTGTCATTTTTTAACTCAATTTTCACAATGTTGTTCCAAATGTCTTGTAAAATAATGATAACTTGCAGAATTTACTTTCCCATGTTCCCTTTACTGTATTCTGGACATGATGCTGCAGCATGTTGCGGGTATTAGCACAAGCACAGGTAAAAACTTCTGTAACAATTAAACTTCATCATCCTAGCAGGCCATTTTTGTCACAATGATGACTGCAGTCTATACTCTAATTACAGTGTTTGCTGAAAAATTGTCCTGCGTTGGTGTAACTTTCAAGTGCAAGCAGCCTCAACATTCAAGAATCTGTCACCACACAAGCTGAATCATTGTCTTTAAGTTATTTTTGAAGAAATTTTATCATTGTAAATGTAAATCTCATGCATTTCCATGAGGCTTCCCTTTGGCTTCTGTTATACCTTTTGAACATTGAGAACTTAGTGCAGTTTAATTTTTAACCTTTAACTAATCCTGTGTCAAACACCTCAGACATCATCTCAGGATAATAGGTGTATTTGGTGATTTTTTTTATTTTTATTTTGCAAACTGCTGAAAACAAAAAAATGGTTTATACCTACATTATTTAATGTAAGTGGCTAAAAAGTCAATGATTTGATGATGTCATTAATGGAATTCTGGTTATTTTTATGCTCCGTTATGTTGACTGTCAACACAATGACTCAGAACAATGCCTGACAGATACTACAGGTTGCCCCTACAGATGATATGAACTGATTAGATTTTGGAGCACTTTGTTGCATACATTCCCATATTAGTGAGGAAAAAGTGATTTTCTTGACAATAATACTCCTTAATTCTTTGTTCAATACTGCCCATGTTAAGCATGTTGACATAAAATTTGCTCATGAGTGCATTAACTGGCTTGAGTATTGACCTCATCAGCATAACTGGTTATATTTAATGTATCATGGTGATTATGGCAGGACTTTAAGTAGCTCAAGTGCCTCTTGTTAAATAATTTCAAGGTGAATTTTTTTCATCATTAAAAGGTTTTATAATTTTCTGTGCAAATAAATTATTTCTAGTAAGATGCCCAGTGACCTATCAATGTGACCGGTGGAATCCATCAAATCTTCTTTATTTGTCCTGTAATCCTTGTCTAGTTTCTCTGACCTGTTTCATTTCCATTGTATGCTGATGCCTTTAAAGACTGTCGGAAAAATTTTCTCGCAAGTGGAGCACACGAGAAGAAAGTGCTAAATTCGGCTGAGAAATATCTTACTGATGTCAAATAATGATAGGATATAATACAATTACGGGGGAAGTGGGAATTTTCTATTATATCCTATTAGGTTAGGCTGTATGGTGCAGAACATGTCACCTAAAAAGAAATTATTTTACTGCCTGCTCTCTGTTTTTGCTTGGGGTTTTCTGTAATCACGCAATGTTGTTGGATGATATTTTCACACATTTTGATTTTAATAAAGTAATAGTTTAAATAAAGTTATTTAAGTAGCAATTACATGCCTCATAGTGTGGGTTTTCTTCTGCCAGGATCGTGCGACTACGGAGTTTACGAGGAGGACCTGAAGGCAGCTTAAATGTACACGGTGTGCCTTTGCTTGTGTGTGTGTGTGTGTGTAACGAAGGGGGTGGGGTGCCTTTACGGCCACCAAGATCGTTGGCAGCGATGTTCGACTGCTCTGGACTGCGGGCTGACAAGATGGCCACGGACTGTCAATTATAAATCCCATACAAATTCTTTGATAATATTCCTATTCTAGGGTTCATTCATAATGGGATTATCGCAGAGTTCAGATGTGTCCGAAGGAGGGACGTATGGATATCACGTGCACGGCGTAAGGCTTGTAAAAATGTGTATAGCAGCTTATCTTGTAATGTTGCTGTTGTAGTTGCTGTTGCTGCCTGCCAAAAGCTGATGAGGTGGCAAAATATTATTTGTGTAGTCGAAATGGGAACAATATGTGCAAGAATTTGCCAAAGAAACGAGCAGCATGCATACAGACTACTATGTAATACACTCACGTTAAGGAGGCGGGAGCTTCCAGCAGCCCCTCACCCATTACAACAATATGTTTACCTATAGTGTAAATACAAGTCAAGCGTGCATTACATAATTTTATATAATGCATTGCAGAAAATAATTGTTTAACATGCGAGGCTAGATTGACAAGGGAAGCTAATCTCTGGTGAGGAATACCGTGACGTTACTCAACCAACAGATGTCTAGATTACATGATCAAATGTAGATCGTAAAGCAGGTTAAATGTTGTGACACACATTGTGCTGTTTTTATATATTTCAATAGGATATTTTGAGATGTAATCTGGTGTCATCGCAATTTACGCTTCATTATTTATGCATGAACTCAACAAATTACTCTTGTAAAAAAAGTGTCGTAGCGTTCGACTCCCACATAATTATTATTTTGACAAGATGAGCTGTCCTTGCATGTATTTGAGCGGTTGTTAAGATTTTATTACATTTTTACGACACAAAATTGATCAAAGGTCTATGACAGCTTTATGCAAGTCAAATCTACTGTCACATGTTCCAAAGCCCTGACGCTGCGTTGGTGTGACTGAGTTGATTTTATGGTTGTAAGTTGTTTGACTTGGTGTTGACAGGTGCAGGAGAACTCACCTGCAGAAAAGGCCGGGCTGCAGCCCTTCTTTGACTTCATTCTGTCTCTGGACAACAACAGACTTGTAAGTTTATTGATTAGAACTTAGTAGCTGTAGTCATCAGTCATTATCTACACGTAAGTCATAAATCAATAAAGGGGCACAGGTGTATTACATAACACAGCTTTGAAAGAGTACTACTTTCAGGGTTCCCACGGCTCATGGAGTTTATAGAAAATCATGGAAAAGTCTGTTCCACACAGGGAAAGTCAGGAAATTCAAAACATTTTGGGACAAGTCATGGATTACTCATTGAAGAAAACAGTAGTTATTCGCCAAATATAATACTTTTTTTATATTCATGTTATGTTCACGTCCCTGTAGAATAAAACAAAATAAACTGTACTTTGAGCCCTGCAATTAAAGTGTGTTTGGAATTGTAGTCACAGAAAAAAAATATCATTTTCCATTTATGCAGGGGATCGAAATTCAGCATTTTACTTCTGGAAAGTCATGGAAAAGTTAATGAATTTTATATTGAACATGGAGAGGGAACCCTGTACTTTATACTGCAGATATCATGAATATATATTTTTTGATCATCCCCTCTTATTTCCGTGCACCAGAACCAGGAGAACGACCTGCTGAAGGAGCTCCTGAAGGCCAACATGGAGAAGGCAGTGAGGATGGAGGTGTACAGCACCAAAACCATGAGGGTGCGTGAGCTGGAGGTGTTGCCCAGCAACATGTGGGGCGGACAGGGCCTGCTGGGCGCCAGCGTCCGCTTCTGCAGCTACCAGGGAGCCAATGAGAACGTGTGGCACGTCCTGGTGAGCCGCTCCATCAAGATCCGTTAAAACCCTAAATTTGAGGCTCTGTACTCATGAACGCACCTTGGATCCACTTTTTGTTTGCTCCTGTATTTGAAACTATATTTTTTTCTCTAGGATGTAGATGTCAGTTCACCTGCTGCGCTGGCCGGGCTTCAACCCCACAGTGACTTTATTGTGGGAGCAGATCAGGTGTTACAAGATGTAAGACTCATTTTTATATCATGTGTCTTTGTTGATTTGGGGTTGTGATAAAGTGTAATCATTTGCTCAACATATAAGATTTTAACAGACCATGAACCATTTAGAAAGAAGATCGGAAGTTAATCCACACTTTTTGATTTCCAGTCAGAGGACTTCTTCTCCCTGATCGAGGCCCATGAGGGGAAGCCCCTGAAGCTGCTGGTGTACAACACAGAGACGGACGCGTGCCGAGAGGTGGTGGTCACACCGAACGGAGCGTGGGGAGGCGAGGGCAGGTAAACAACAAAACATGTAAACACAAGGAACTTATGAAGAAACACCACAGCATTTCATCTGGAAAAAAAGTTGATCCTTGTGCCCCCAGACTCTTTTAGAGAACAGTCACTACTTCTTCTGTACAAATGACAGAACAGCCTTTCATCCTCACTTGTGTTACCCCGTCTCCTATTAGATGTCATGCCAGTGTAGAACTCCACTGGAAATAAATACTAAAGGAAGAGGATTCTTTTTTGTTTTGCAGTTTCAAACTGATTATACTACTCTACCATAAAGTTTACTTGAAAAAGCCAGTAAAGTAAGTCAGCCTTTCATTTACAGTGAAGCAGCTCCATACTTTATGCTGGTGTGACATCACAGATTACAACCTTGTGTTCATAGCTGAAAAATGTCTGAATTGCTGAACAGTCTCATTTCAACTGATCTTAAAGAATTAAACCCCTTTTTTAATTATAATTTTCTTGTTTTTAGTTTGGGTTGTGGCATTGGCTATGGTTACTTGCATCGAATCCCAGCTCGTCCTGAAGTGTCGCCGGTGACGCCCTCCTCTCCTGAACCTGAAAACAGCCCCTCTCCACAGCTGCCTTCCCATGGATACACAGAGGTGCGTATTTCAGTTCCGGTGCTGATCTGATCAGACCATCTGGTGAGCTGTCAGACCTGACAGATGAGACCAACCTTTCATTTGTCTCCAGGCGTCTCTGATGGCCCCTTCAGGGCAGAGCGAAGATGCGGTAGATCTGGAGCACGTCGTCCTCCAGGACGCTCCTCTGCCTCCACCCATCCAGAGAGTCATGGACCCCGGTGAGTTCAGATTAGCCGTGTTTAATCCAGATATTGCACACTTGAGCAAATGTCCTTCCTCCATCATCTGACCTGTGTCTGTGCTAATGTATTCATGCCAGTTTTAACCAGTGAGGGTCTCTTATTTGTGTTTCTAGGTTTCTCTGAATCTGAAGTGGCTATAATGAACGCTGACCCAGCAGACCTGGCGGACAGGCTGGACCTGTCCATGTCGTCCATCGACATGACCAACACCTCTCTGGCCATGCATGAGGAGAAAGACAGTGAAATCTCTGGTGTTGGTAAGAGAGATAAGCAGTAGTTCATACCAGCCTCCAGGTGGCTGGTGTGAACTTCCTTCCATGGGTTCAATTCAGATTTGACAAAGAGAAACAGGTTGGAGGAGAATCAGGTGTAGCACTAGAGAGAGAGTTTATACAGAGTTTATACAGGTATTCTAAATAGGCACGAACGATGTCTACAATTTAATATCATAATATTATCGTGGTACTTCAACCAGGGGGGCAGAATAATGCCACCAAAATAACTAAGAACAGTTGTCTTGCTTTGGTGTGTATGTGGTCCTGCAGCTTAGGCCGGTGTTCTGCAGGTTGTGTGTTTGCTATCAGAGAAAATCCTGCATGTGGCCCGTGTCTGATTCTTACTGTCTCCTGTATTTGCAGAGGAGTTAGACGACAGTGAGTTGCCTTCACCGTCAGCCGAAGACCAGACTGAACCACCTGAGCTGAGCTCCCAGGCAGCCATGGACCTCGCCTCTGCTCTCGCCTCCACCGACACCCTGTCTGACTCGCCCATCCCGCCTGACGAACCACCTCACCCGGTCTCAGAGTCCCCGGCCCCGCCCGACTCTCTCTGTGACCCCGGTGAAACCCCGCCTGCACCTGTCGACGCAGCAGCAGCCGAGCCTCCCGCTGACCCTCCCTGCCCGCCTCCCGTCGACCTCCTCCCGCCCCAGGCCGCCGTCGTCGTCGTCGACTCCTCGGCGGACGATTCTCCCGGTCAGCCTGTGGTGGACGCGGCGGAGCCTGACGTCATCAGCTCAGCGGAGCAGGCGGCGGAGCCTCAGCCAGCCGCACCCGATGACCAGTGTGAAGATGAGGAGGAGGAGGAGGAGGAGCAAGAGGAGCCCGAGTAAGCTTGTGTCAGGTCGTACAGGAGGTGCAAAAATGCAAAGTGATGCAGACAATCAGTGGGGATTTTTAGGGAAACACTATGGAGGAAACAGGACAGACCAAGGGAAAAGGTGCCCTGTCAAATTTGGTACTGACAGTCTGATAGTCTTAGCTTGGCTCCATCATCAGACTGAACACACTGCAGGACTAAAGCATTAAGAGTTTGAGTAGAAGAACACTTAGAGGCACTGTAGTATCATCTTTGCTCTTTTGTATTGCATAAAAGAACCTGCAGGTACTGCTAAGCCAAAAAAGTCAACATTCTTCTTTGCCTGGTGTAAAATTCAATCGTATGAACGACACTAGATACCGCTTTACAGTCTTCTCATACGCCAGTGGAATGAATACTTGAATACCTCCAAAGATACACACATTTTTTTTTAGGACACTAACCATGAGGAAACACATTGTACATTTACTGCTGAAAGGCAAAGCACAGCTGCACCTTAATCTTAATACCCGTGACGCTGTCGAAGTTTTTAAATCACCAGACTGTTGTCAGTTCAAATGAGGAAATGTTACATCGTCAAGAAAGAAAGACGGAGAGCTTGGTGTCTCTTGGTGTGAAATTCGGCGCTGACGTGTTTGAGAGATTATCCATGACGACACCCCAAATAAGGGGTTTTAAAAATAACAGTTTTATTAAAAGGATTGGCATTCACTTTTAGTTAAATGGAGATTCTGGGTGCTGGTGACGTGTTTACAAGGGAAATATGAATTCATTTTTAGTCTTAGTCAAATCAAAAGGGTCAGTTGATGCTTTCTTAAATCCGTTTTTTGAGGGTCAGTGTGTTTTAAACGGTGTCATTCATTTGATTTGTTCAGCCATGCAGGTGAACTGTGAAGGCGATTTATACGACTTGTGCAGGAGAAACTGTCCCGCTGTCTCCTTGTGCATTATTCCCACTTTGTCATTTTTGTGATCTATGCAATAGTAATAGAGTGTTGCCTGTGACTTGACCTTGTGTTGACAGGCCGTTATGATGTAAACCTGATACAGACCTTTTCATAGTCTTTGATAACATAGTGACGCTGCTGTAAGCTGAATAATAAATGTTATGTTTTTGTAGGGGGCATCCTGTTTTTTCCACTTTCAAAGTAGGTGCTAGTAGTTCAAACAAGGAAATACGTATTTTTGCAGATATTTTATCAATGAATTGTATGTTTTATTAGGAATGAGTGCAAACAAAGAATCTGTCGATGAATGTGAAATGGGTGACTTTTTTGACGCTAAAAGAATGACATATCACTGGAACAAAAGGTAAAAATAATAATAAAAAAAATCAACTTTCTGTCCCTTGTTTTTCTTATTTCAGTCTCATCGACTTAACACGTTACAATTCAAAGGACACATCCATTTATAATTACAATAAATGTCATTGTTAAACCATTCCAATTTATTTCTTTGTTGAATGCCTAAAATATACATCATTCACAAGTTATTACAACAAGGGTATACATATTGCAGTGTGATGGCCTAATTATGGTATCCCATCCCATTTTGGCCAATTGGAGCTCACTCGGTGCATCCCGCCATGACTTTACACACACACGTTCCTCATGGGAAAATTTATTCCATAAAATTTACAATGAAAAGGTTTGCTGTTCTTGCTTGGTGACGCACCAAGTGAGAAATAGGCATCGCTATTTATTTCACTTTGGCAAATTTACCACAGTGGTGAATATTTATATATAGCTCACAAGGTTTTCCCTTCAAGTTATATTTAAGTTATATTTAATTGAATTACTATTTAAATCTAAATGAAATATACAGTAGGAACAGCCCTCATTATGTCAATATAGTCACTGCTCATGATCCAAGCACAGAGCAAGTAAGCATGTGTTACTGTTTAAGATATATACCTTATATATAATTTCCTGATTGCTAAGATGACTTGGACAACTACTAACATTCTTAAGAGTAAACTGCAATTTCTGGGTTGTAGTGAGAACAACAAATGTCATTTTTATATCCAAGTCAAATCGCCTTTATGATCATGAATGTGCTCTTTTTAGGGATTTGGAAAAATAATTGTTAGTTTTGACTTTTAAACTGTACAACAACAAAATAAAAATGCTGAAATCCCCCCCCCCTCC
>OMLF01024312.1:16669-31961 GCA_900302615.1 Holocentrus rufus
CCCTCCCCTACCCACCTAAATCAAAAATGTTGTACACTTATTTACAAAAGGAGAAAAAAAATAAAATAAACAACATTCAGTTCATTTATAACAGCACAGCTAAAGAGAAAAGCTCAGACACTCGGACAAGTGCTTCTGTCAATGAGGTTCAAGCTCGGCAATAATTAAATCTCTAAGCCAAGGTAAATTCAAGTTAAGATGGATGATGCCAAAAACAGAATGGATGAAGATTGCTTGGAGGAACTGTGACACTACCCAGAGACCAAGTGTACTCCTAAGTGGTGATACTGTTCAGACGGTGGAGTGTTTGTAGAACAAGGACAGTTTTCTGGAATGTACTAGAACAAACATTAGTCTACTACATCCATGTGCATACACACACACTCAGACACAAACACATACTGTAATATCGGTCGCTTCAAAAAAGAAGAGGAGGAAGGAAAAAAAAAAAAAGCCAATCAGGAGGAAGGAAAACAAAGCAGTCAAAGATGTAAAAAAAAAATCACTGAGAGCTAGATAACAGTTGATTCCATCCTTCAAATTGTAAAAAAAATTAAAATAAACAAAAAACAAACTGCGGACCACTTATCTCCCAGGTGTCTTGGCTGCTCCGACCTGTTCTGGTGAGTTCCCTATGATACACCGTGAGCCACGTCCTCACAAAATTTCACCGGGTCCTCGTTGATACTGCGACTCTTGACCACACGATGGGGTTGAGGGTACTATTATGTCAGAGGTGGGTGGTGATTGGCAAATGACGAAGAGTTCTTTTCTTTTCTTTCTTTTTGTTTTTTGTTTTTTGTTGTTGTTGTTTTGTTTTTTTTTAATCTTTTTTTTTAAAGTCTTGAGTTTCACGTCGACTTCTGCCTATAGTGAAGTGTCAAGTCCCCTCCACTCTTCCAGATAAAATGTTTAACTGTTCGCAGGTCCATGTTGGGGTCTAGAACCTGAGAGAGAAGTGGGAAAAAATAGAAAATATAAAAACAGGCTGTCAGTGAAAATGGAGAAGGACGTCCAGACAGAAATGGATGAAATGGATAATTGTGCTCAAATCAGTTTTATGATTGGAATATGAAAATAAAAGGTACAGCACTGTGGAAAAAGAAGTTTGAATTTAAACTTTTGGGATGCATCAAAGTGCAGACTTAGCTTACCTGGTCTTGACACATTAACTCTATCTTCTCCTCTGCTAGCATGGCCATGTCCTCCTCCTTCTCCTGCTCTCCTGGCTTATCATTGGCTGAGGAACTGGTGGTCTGCGACTCGTTGTCCAGGTTGATGATCTTCTCATAAACGTGCTCCATCACCTTCCTCACCTGCAGCATGTCGCTGGCCGACAGACGGTCCCTGCACAGCAAAGCGCGTTTAAACAAAAGCTCTCGACAGCCAGTCTGATGCCACTGATCATTATCCAAGTTTGTAGATGTTAAGTGGTTTATATTTATTGCTGCACATGAGCAGAAACAAGCCCGCAGCAGAGAAGAAAACAACTTACTTCTTCAGAGTTTTTGCTCCAGAGGAAGAATGGGGCTGGAGGTAGAATGGGATTTTGTTGAATTTGGGCATATTTTTCTGAAAGAGAGGATAAACATGCATGTAAGTCACGGGCATCAAATTTTATGCAGGCCTGGAAAAAACTTTGTCCTTGCTGAAAGTGAGCACACTTCCAGAGCTGTCAGAAAGTAAGAGTTATACCAAGGAAAAGTACAGGGAAAGGGCCTTTCGCCAAGTCAGAAATATGGTCAAGATTTCTCAGTCCTGAGTCTTCCGAGGTGCACAGTAATCTGACGGCATGTAAACATGGCAGCGTCCACTGTATGTGTCCACAGAATTATGTTGAGTTTCAGTTTCAGTACAGTATGATCATATACAGTTTTTGGAGAAACACCTGTATGGTTACACATAAATTCATCAGGCTCATCTGCATCAGCTGATGAGCCTAATCTGCAAAACACAGACGAAAGCTTACAAAACTTTATTGATTTAAGTTAAAACCTTGACTCGAACTTGAGTATTGGTAACCTTATCTGAACTTTTTCAAGTTTTGAGTTCATCTGGCGCCCTGTCGTCCCACAAGCACCTCTCTGCTTCCAGCCTACTACCTCGAGCCAAGCAGCGTTCCTCTCCTGTGAAATTTATAGTTTTTGAGATATTTAAGTTTTCTACAAATTTATTTTCCCAACAGACACTAAAGATGCAGACACCTGCACATCGTTAAACGACTGCACAGCTGTGGAGCTGCAGCTCCTTTCACACAGAGGGAAAATCCTGCCTGCAGCTTTGAGCTCCGTGTTAAAGAGCTCAGACCAGCGTTTAACAGGACACACACGCCTTCTGTCATGACACAGGTTAAAAGACGACTTCTTGTGCTGTGACAGGAGTATTTAAAAAGCATGCATGCATTATGCTATATTGCAGGAAAGGAAAGCTATCAGAAACTACGATACACTATTGTGAATGTGTTGTGTATTTTTACCCCGAGCCCAGCTGTTGAACAGATGAGCTGAGCCCAAGACACAACCACTCCAGCATTCAGCTGGATCTCACAATCAAACACCCGACTGCATTTTTTTTGGATATTTTGTCAATTTTGTGGTCAAATTTTCTCGGAAATTCGCCCGTATGCACATCTTACACTGCCTTACCGTATAATAAACAAAAATATTCCAAACATAAACAAGACTTCTTCTGTAGTTGCTGCTGACTTTAACAGCTGATCAGTGTCAACAACTGCTTGTGCATGTCTTGGCGTTGCTTAGCAACAAAAGCATGAGTGATTCGTGTGTGAATGGATACAAGCTGGCAAACTGATGCCTTGATAAAGGCTGTGTGAATGGGGAACGGATTTGCAGCCAGCAATGCCACATTTCCAGTGACACCTTTCTGTCGGCCTCTCTGTCTGAAAGGGGCTTCACGCACACGCACGCACACACAAACACACACACACACCTGTGACCCTCCTAATTTGGAAGAGGGAGTGAAACAGATGCAGGGATGGAAACACACACACGCTCAAACATTCACTTTCAGCAAGCACGTTCACATTTTCAGATTTGATTTGCAGACATTTTCATTTGCAGAAAAATCGTAATACTCACATCTACAGTTATGTCGATAACCCACTGTGGAACCGTCTCATTCAGCAACATGGATTCAGTCTCTCCACCTGAATCTCTACATAGCAGCCTGCAGCACACGACATGACATCAGAGGTGACCACATGTACACGATGAATCATCTATTAACTATCATTTCTGAACAATCACCACACAATCTGGTGACATCATCAGTGTAACGAGGTGTCAATATGACAAATATAAACTGGTGACATAGAATGAGTGTCAATCCAAGTGTCTTCATGCAGATTATGATGGATCAAATTACAAGCACCAAAATGCGATCAAAGTTATTGCATTGCGATTTTATGCTCGCTTGATAGAAAAGCTTTTTTTGGTCAATGAAGAAATTGATTGTAACGAATAGCCACTAATACACAATTATCAAATAAATAATCTCACTGCAATGTTTTGCTGTAATCCCAGATATTCCCATGCAATGCACATACAAATGTCAACAAGCAATAATAACAGGTATTGGTGAACTGATGGGAAAAAAAGTCTCATTACAGAACCTATGCATTTTACACATTACATTTTACATGTTTTCTAATTTAGTGATATTGAGGAAGCTAATAACTGTTTTTTTATTTCAAGGGTTTGCTTAAAATTCGCTTGAATGAAAACTTGGACGGTACCTAAATAGAGTTCTGCCACCTGCTTCCCCGAAGATGACTGGTGTGTGTGGTGGCACCTGGAAATATCCGTTTCCTTTCTGGACCCTGTTCTCCTGCTCTCCGTTCACTGTGGGCATGAAAGCACATTCACAAAACAGACTGAGTGACACCTTAGACTCCCAGCACTTACGGCACTGATCTACAACAGCAAGAAATGTAGTAGACTGCACCGCCAACTCACGTTTGAGGCCAAGAGGATAAAAATACACTTGAAGCACGAATGGAAAAATATATCTGCACGCCGGATTGAAGCTCTCAGTATTTTGCTGCAGATCAGCTTCAGTAAATGAGGTTTTTCAATCAGGTGATAACGGCTAACAGATTAAACCAGAGGGACAGTTATCACCTTACCATGATTTACTTCATTCTCCTCCTCGTCCATGGGGTTGATGTGAGTCCTGGGCCAGAACTCCAGCAGAGCCTGGAGCAGCAGCCCACCCAGGTTCACTGCAGGGAGGGGAGGGGAGGGGGAAGCATTTAAAATAGGGTTCAAGCCTTAATGACACGTTATTTGAGTGTTACTTGTATAACCAGTCTGATTAGGTCAAATATCTGATATCATACGCTTTGGGTCGGATCCATCAGAGCTTGAAAATCCTGCGTCCTTGGCAGACACCCAGGCAGCAAAGCAGTCACTCTCATCCAGTGTTATAGTGAGCATCTATTCAACCCCACACCAGAGAGAGCGCGGATAACAAAATGTTAAACCTCCTGCATCAATCTCAGGCTTTTGCTCTGATTTTAAGTTCACTCCGCAGTTGGAAACCAGCTTGATTTGCCAAGACAGATGAAAAACTCGTGCTTGGAACTCACCCCAGTTTTCAGATCAACCGAGAACCAGTTTGGCACGTAGACCATCTTGAAGCGCTTTTTGATCTCTTCATCAAACTCCACTTTCCCCAGGTCTTCGCCCTTGCAAGCCTGGAGGGGGAAAATAAACAATTCGCCAAATTTAGATCACAGTTGCGACCAAGGCTGCACATCACACACGTCTGGAGCGGTTTATTTGAACTTTGGGGTGACGACTCCTTCAGTTTGGTTCAGGTGGGAACAATGTGAACTCAGGTGAGCATCAAATAACTGCACCAATGAGTTCCTAAGCAGCATGAACACCAGAGGCGATTAAGGATAAATGGATGCAGACAAGTCCATCATGCTTAGCTAAAGTGACAGGGACTGGAGTGGGATTTGTTTTGACTCTGACGCCAAAACCAAAGCCACCCAAAGACAATAATATAGTCAAAAGATTTACTAAAGTCCAGTTTACCTTCAGGACATCCCAGAAAGCCACATTGTTGTTGGTATCTTTGGTGAGTATGTGTCTCTTGTCATTCAGAATGTGACACTGGATAATACTGGCACCTCCTGCAAACATAATATGGAGTTATGCTTTACAACAAGAAAAGAATTTGCAAAATACGGTTATTGTGGGCAAAAAAAAAACACAAGCTCACCCTTGATGACTTGTTCAGGTTGGGTACATAATGGTGTCAGAGGGGTACTGCAGTCATTGTCATAGTCCCCTGATGATCTGAAGTTGTGCATTCCCTTTAGAGACTACACAAGCATAGAAAAATATCAATCATTACAGGCTGCTCTGCATCCTTTCATTGCTTTTCCTTGCAGCAACAGCAATGATTAATGTAATGCAATTATCTTTCGTGTTATCACCCACGCGATCTCAAAGCTGGCTTTAATTTTTCCACAATTAACGGGAGGATTATCATTAAATAGCATTAGGCCAGGTCACACGCATAGGTCCCTATCTGCGCAGTATTCTGCCGGAGGCTGACAGCTCGCCAGTGATCTCAGAGGTGCCACGCATGCTTACCCATTTATTAACGGATGACTTGGTGGTGGAGACCCAGATTGCTGGAGGTGGGTCAGCAGATCTGTCCAGTTCCATCTGAGCAAGAGAGAAAGAGAGAAAAAGGTTGAATGACTCTGAATGGTTAGAGCGAGTTATGGGCATGGACATGATTTAGGATGTCATTTATATAGTTATAGCCAATTTACTCTGTCTGGTTTTCTTTCCTTCCCAGTGGCTTTATAATACATTCCTTTTGTAATTGGAATTCTTAATATTTACTTGTTTTTCCATAATTTCATAAAATTAAAACCTAGCCTTGAAATGAACTATTGTCCTGGTTAACAGAGCAAAAAGGCATGAATGTGACAATAAAGTTTTTAAGGTGACTATTTTAAGTAGGGCTGGGCGATATGGACAAAATCATATGTAATGATATTTTTGACCGAATGTCTTGATTTCAAAATTGCTACGATACTGCAGGTTTGAGTGCTGGTGTTTTCATGAGATACACTAACATGAGATATTTGATAAACAATCAGTAATAATGTGGACATGATGATCAGGCTGGGAGAGGTAAATATTATAACATCTACAACAGTCTAATAAATTCACAAAATTGCATCCTTTTACTGTAATTCAGCCTTTAAAACCAGGAAAAGACGACACTCATGCTGTATCACATTAAGATATCCAAAATCCCAGACAATATCTAAGCTCATACCATGCTATCAATATGATATCAATACATCGCTCAGTGTAGACTTCCATTTCTAACATAACGCAGCTCTGATATGTAAACAATTATCTTAGGCACAATGAAATAACACAAAAACATGACAAAACCAAATGAAGTCCTGGTGTTTACTGTGATGGATTATCTAACCGTAAGGAATTTTTTTTTTCTCCATTCTGTATAAATCCACAGCAGCATATCACTTCTTCTAGGAAAACCAGCCCTGATTTCTATAAGTATACAGACAGTGTGCAGGAACCACAGGGAATAAAGTCAAATCACAGCATGTTAAATTTGCCTCTCCTGTTACTGTTGTGCAGCTATAAGGCGAACACAATGCACCACAGGATTAAAACACCATGACGGCAGGGAATCTGATTTTCTCCCTGTTCCATGTCAGCATGTACAGGCGGCTTACTTTGAGCACCGGGGCTTTCTCCTCACAGATGAGCACACGGATGTCTGGGTTGCGGAGGTCAGTGCAGTAGATCTTTTTGTCCCTGCCTCCAGAGTAGATGTGTGTAAAAGCCTCGTTGACTTGCAGGGCCCAAACCCCTTCGTCATGGACCCGGTAGGTGGCGATACACCTTTGTTGGCCGAGGGACCACAGACGGATGGTTCCATCAGAGCTGCCTGACAGACACTGTGGGGGAAGACAACAGGGTCAGATTTGTTTGGGGGGGAGGGGGAAGTATGTGAACCGCTGTATATGTCAGATATTTTAACTCACCTGAGTGCCATCTCGATTCAACAGCAATGACTTGACGTTGTCTGTGTGACCTTTCAGCTTCATCAGTTTTGCACACGTTCGGGGGTCCCACACTCTCAGAACCTGAGGAGAGAATTGGTGAGCAGCGTTAGGACACTTTGCACTTTGAGTCTCACTGGATTTGTGCAGTGGGAATAGAAACAGGCACTCATTGAAAGTCAAACCTTTTCTGTGGATCCAGATACAATGACTGTGCCCATCTGATTCATAGCCAGACTGTAGATGGAGTCTTTGTTCCCACTGAGCGACGAGGCTGTTGCAGACAAGACAGAGTGAATCCACTGGTACAGACACTAACATCTTCCAGGGTAAATTATGAGCCGTTACAAAACACAAGTTATTACAAAAACAGAGAAAAGCTTTAATGTTGTCGTGACAAAATAGCCAGTACAGCTCAAAAACCAGCAAAACTGTCAAATGGAATAAATAGTGCATTACTTACTGGTGACAGTGTTGTTGGATGCAGTGAGTGCTGTTAGTGTATTGACATCCCAAAGAAAGATCTGCCGGTCTAATCCTGCGGATGCCACCAGCTCCTTGTCCTTTGCGTAGGCCAAAGCTTTCACGTAGTCCTTGTGTGTCCGTAACGTTGACATACAAAACCCTTTATGCGCATTCCACACTTTGACTGTGGTATCTGATGAGGCAGATATCACTGAAAAAGAAGGGAAGGGGTGACGTTTGCAACCTTTAAGCTAGCTAGTAAATCTGTTTATAGGATAACAGAATAAAAGAATGCAATGCCAGGGGCCAAACTGGATATCGGGAAGAAACTGTTGTCGGTGACTCACGTGTTTTTCCATTGCAGCAGAGAACAATGTCATTAACCCAATCTGTGTGATGCTCCATCGAAGCAATGTATGGGTCCTGCTACAGTGACAGAAAAGAGGACTTTTCAACTGTTGAGCATCAAAGCAGATGTCACTAACATGGAAAATTGGCTGTGCATGAGAATGCTGCAGCCAAATAATACATAGACTCTAATATTTGATATGGATTAAAAGACAAAGAAGCTGTACTTTGTGCTGGTTGACACTCCATATCCGAATGATGGAGTCCCTTCCAGCAGTAAAGAGCCGGTTCAGCGCAGGGTCCAGCTGAAGTGCATTCACCCCATTTCGATTGTACTTCTCAACCTCATCTCTAATGACATAGGACACCTGAAACGTGAAGAAGAGAATGAGCGCTGAGGTCAGGCTGCACTCACAGAGCCATATAGCCAACACGCCCCGGTTCCACAATCAGACAGCACACCAACTTTCTGGTGCTCGATGCGATGTTTCACTACGGCAACGGCAGATGTTCTATTACTGTGATGTTACTAAGTTAGCTAGCGATGTATGTGACTTCGTTAATTAGACACCCAAAATGGCGATGGACCGTCAAAAGACTGGTCTTAAAAAGTGCTTTAACACAGGACAAAATATTGTGATGACATTCCCACCACTGCATATTTGCAAACTGCACGACAGAACCAGCGAGGGATGTACGTTATCCCAGTAATTAGACCGAGCCCAGTTACAGTGTAAGCTAACGTTAACGCCGTGAAAGCTCAATATTGCTGGTAAGACGGCATACCAGACACTGGTGCTGATAAATCAACCTCATAGGGTAGCATCATGTCTAGTATGTCCGCGTACGAGAACTGCTAACGCTAGCATATGATGATTTAGACGTTAATGTTAGCTGAAGAAGCTAACAACTAACGTAAGCTAAGCTAATTTAGCTAGGTTAGCCGGCTTGAGTCATGATTCATAACAGCCACTCTGCCTCTTGCATGCAGTTTTCATTGTCCGTCAGTCGTCCATGAAACACCTTTTAATGCCAAAGACTATCATATGGTCGTTGCCACGCATTAAGCAATGAAGCAAGAATTACAATTTACCTGTACTTTTCTCCGCCCAGCAGCATTTTGCCTGTGATGCGTGGCCATCTTGCATGTTGACAGGCAATGCATATGATGCTATATCCGGAAAAACGAAAACATACGCGCCCGAGGTTTATGGGTAATGAAGTTTTTATTCTTTGCATTGCACTGCGTAGTTTCCTTGGTCATGTAATAGTTTAGCAATATATATTGCCACATCTGTAGAGGGGAATCATATTGTGTTTCATTGATTTATGAAACACACATTTATGTACACATTTCAGAAACAAAATTTAGACCTGCAGCCAGTACATGCATGCCTCAGTGGATGGATCTTTCATCATCTCATCATAGAGAGAGAACAGTGAGGTGAGTTTAAGCAAAGTGGCATCTGTTGAGAACATGAGCAACTCTCAACCATCACCGTGCAGGCAGCAGCAGTTTTCAAATTGGATGAACACTCTTGTGGTTCACTGTCCTCTTTTCCCTATTTTTTCCTGCCACCCAACTCATGTCCAGCTGAGAAATGAGACTCCAGTCTTGAAAGCAAGTCTCCTCCTAAGTGTGTGGACACAGAGGTTTTGTTTTGTTTTGCTATAAATTCTTGATAATGAGAATAATAGGATTTCGATTATATAGCTGTGGTATCAACGTGAGCGCAACTGTCCGTTTGGAGTAGGTAAATATAACTTTAAGCTATACAGACTTAATAAAAAAAATCAACGTTTTCCCGTGACTTACATTTTTAATATACAGTGCTAATATTAGGTCTAGCGAATATTAGCTGATTTTAAATTTGAAAAGCTAAAGTTAGACGTGATCTGGGTTATATCTCTATAGGAAAGCTTGTTGCTGGTGGAATATTGATAAGAAAACAGCTAACATTTAGTTAGTTCCAAGTTAGTATAGCCAAAACAGGCTATATCCATTGTTCCCACAGATATCTTCAATCACATTACATGAATCATCAAACTCATGTCAGGCAACTGTCACTTGTCTCAAACCACACTTTCTGAGTGGGACCCCCATGACTTGGGACAGTCCTGCTCTAACATTCCCGCATCAGTGAAAATTATTTTTGACACTTAATTGGCTCGTTCTCCTCGCTCTATTTTGCTCCTGTAGAGGGCGCAATAAGGCAACACAAGTAGTCCTACATTTGGAGCTGGGCAGTGCCAGAGCTCGTGCGGTTGTTCACAGTAAGGTACTTTCTCCACCGTCTGTGGTAAAAAATACTACAGACTTGCAAGTGTAGGCTACTGACTGTACAATACACATTTTTTTTCCTTCTTAAAATGTCGTCTTATCTGCAGACAGGTCGAGGTAGCCCCATGTCCCTTTAGAGTTCAACACTGTGTTGAATCAAGTGGAGGTACAACTTTAATACATCATATTTACAGAGATATCTTGTGATGAAATGGAAACTAAGAAAGTGGGTGAATAAGTAGCTCTGGTCAGTGATCATGAATGCAGCAACCACCAATATAAACAAGAATCAGCCGTATTTCTGCGAGTATCACTTTCGTCAAAGTTTATATACAATTTTATACAAATTATGAATGGACTTACATCAGTTAGGCTAGCTACAACCGGGTGATATTTATTTTAAATGTGCCTGATCATTAGCATTGTGTAACATAGTTATGTCAGCCTATAAATGTGCGTGGGTCAGCTCTGTTCAAGAGGTGTAAAAGCTAGTTAAATTGATTTGGTGAAGTCACCCGGTCTGTCTAATAGATTATATTGATAACCTGTTACACTTGATAACGTGGGTAAAAACTGCAAAGTGAGGTCCAACTCTCAGTGAGCTGCAGCTTCTGTTACACACCACATTTCACTGAGAGATGGGGTGGATATAGAGCAGCTGTAATCCTCTGTGGTCGGGTATCCTCGCTCCTCCCTCCCCAGTGTCATTTTTTGCTCAAGGGCAAATCGAGGTGCGACTCTCCTCCTGCTGCGCAACTGGTGCAGAGAGCGCACCATCATCTCCAAGCTGTGGGACCTGGGAATTTTCTTCTGTGGGATGAATACGGAAGAGCCAGTCTAATGGAAGGGAAGATTTTTTCAAGGCGATATGTCCAAGTTGACGATGCACCTGTGGCAGAATTCAAAATGTCCAACATAAGGTGATTTGACATCTGGCATTCATCTAGAAGTCAGTTTTGATCGCAAACCTCTGGATTCCGATAACAACACGCACTTTTCAGCCCTGTTGATTGGAGTATTTGTCGATAATGAGGCGGGATATGACATGAGAGGAAGTCATGGATTTTGCACGGAGGTTTTGGCAGTTCCTTCATCTAAAACTCCAACAACTTAACTCTGGAAGCTATGCTGTAAATCTCAGAGTTTTGCGTGTAAGTATCATTTAACTTTGTATTTTTATTATTATTCGTAGGCCTACTGATATTATGTACTGGAGAGTATTGAGATGCTGGTTTAGGCCCATAATTAATTATGAGTTATATATTAGGAATTTGGCATGTCTAATATTGACACAGCCTATTTCATATATCATAAAAGCAAAAAATAGGAGGAATGCTACAGATTTCGAAAGAGCCATTTGATGTTTCATATTTTGCTTTAATTCGTAAAGAGTTTAGCATTAAAGGCTTACATTTAGCTGCATCATTTGCATCACTCACATGACCTCCCACTGTGCAAATCTGTTTGAATTTTCCAGGAAGGAGGGAATATTTTTGTGAAAACTATATTCCTTTGCACAACATATAGTGTAATTCACAGCTTCTGCTACTTATTGTTTTGAAACACATCACATAGTGTGTCAAACAGTGGAGACTTGTGAGATCCCATTCCCCCCTTTAAGTTACTGCTGAGACTAGAATATGACTTCTAAAATCTGGATTGTCTCTCCTTGTCTAATGTCAGTTTTATATTGAAACTTTCCTTGAATAATTACACATAATTTAGGATGAGATGGAACACAGATCCCATAGTCTGCATACAATGTCATTAACTCGAGAACGGCCATAAAACATTCTCATCCATTTCAGTGGGTGGGCAATTCCCAAACTTGAAAAACAAGAGATAAAACTTATAAACATTATTGTTCATAAATGTTGCACCTTATAGGATGATACTTTCACTACAGCCTCATTTTGTAGGCCTATATCTACTGTAGCCTACATATTTAGACTGTTTGCTGCAATTACAGTAAAAGGTTCTTGCAAAGAAAGTAGGTCATCAGTTCAGTGTTGTGCACCTCGCACTGCAGCGTGAAGCTCTGTGACGGCAACAAGCACTCAGTATATGATGGCCCCAAACAATATGTAAACTGTCGCACCCTCTGATTTCCAAAGTGTGCTGGGTCATTGTTTCCATGATGAGTAATAACACATTTGAAGATTTGTTTTGAGTCAAGCTTTTCACAATTTATGGAGGTTTGTCTAGTTGCCTACAAATCCTAACTGTTGGTTTTAGAATGACCAGGATTTGTTAAAGTCCAGTTGTTCGCACAACTAAGTTGCTACAACATTTTGCATTGGAGCATATACAATCTCAGCATATACAATTTCAGATATAGCATGGGAAGTTAACATAGGACACCAAATTTGACAACCATTTATCAAGAGGATGTGAGAAAAAAAACAGATCAAATAAATAAATAAATAAAAATAAAATGCTATATGCACTTATAGAATGTCTATTTGAGTTATCTTGAAAATGGCAACAATAGTTGGGATGGGACACCTTTAAGTTTACTGTAGTTCACAAACTGTCACAATTCGCCACTCAAAGCATGCAGTAGAACAAATAAGTCATTCATGAGTACATTTAATTTTTTGATCACCTTCAGTGAACAAAGACAAAACTGCTTGGTCTCCTGTTGTCCTGAAATAACTCCTTAGGGGTTAACTTGAGGATTTCATGATGATGTTTCAATTTGCACATTAGAATAGAAGTAACAGAATAGCAGATACTTTTTCACCAAAGGAAACTTTATGTCAGTGTTTGCTTCGATATCCCTTTTCATTTTTGGGAACAGTTTTAGGTAGGTAGGTTGTACATAATTACAAGGTGATGTTTTGCCATTACACTTATGTTTTTTGAAAGGTAGAATGTGTATGCTTTAGATAAATTTAAAGTAGTTCATGCGTGATGTGGTATATGTTTAGAAAAATCAAGTTAAAGAAATGTACATATATCACAGTATATATATCACAGTGCTTATTTCCACCTACAGGTCCTCTCCTCAGGAATGTTCATACTCATAAATAACATATTCTGAAGAATGAGTGTTTAAGAAGGAGGAAATGAAAGTGGAATCAGGCCAGAGGTCAACCTAGGGTCATGTGACAGCACAAAATCAGCATCAAGCACAACATTTTGTTTTTAGTATCCAGAGATAAATATTTTCCCCTTTAAAGAATATGTTTCTTGCATTTTCTGGTCGAAATGTTAGCTCTGTGTATTCAGTGGTTTTGAAATAAAACAGCACTACCTGGCACAACATGAACGTGTTAAGCATCCGTAGAAAACTGGGCACTGAGAGGTGAATCTGCTAATAATCCACTCATCACTCAGCAGTATTTTGTCCTAAGAATTTATTTGATGAAAGTTTCAGTATAACTGCAGAGACAGTAAAGGAACTCAGGATCTCTGATTTGGTGTTCACATCGCACCTGAGATTATCACATTAAGATAATTCACTACTTCTCCAAACATTGTTAAAGTGAATAGTCTCCCTAACGAATTCACAAAGTATTGTTCCTTGTCAAAACTTCCATGGGTCTGAAACTGATTCAAATGAACCAAATTCAATGAAACTGAAGAGAAGTGAAGTGTCCAAGATCACACAACTGCAAATGTAGGAGAAATATGACTTTTATGAAAACACCAAACCAAAGCTATAAAATGGGACATTGTATTGCATGCAGTTCATTATAGACTTTAAAATAACTTTTACAGTTCAGTGCATACTGTTGGGTTTCAGAAAATAGTGCAATATAACACAAACCTGAATAGGTCTAACTTTCTAATCACTATGTTATTTTGTTAATGCATTCATGGCACATTTTTTGTTCTTTTCATTTAGTAAGAAATAGCTACAGTAACTAAAAATATGGGACCATGTCATGAAAATGAGGGGAAAAGTTATTTTGTGCAAATAAGTACAAAATGTCTGATTTGTTATGTAAGAGATCCATTAAATAATCTCGTCCAGAAATAATGCTCTTTTGTTTTTGAAACAGTAAACACTACAGTAAAACACATTATACATTATACACTCCAGTATACATTTATAGTAATGAAATCTTTAGCATACTCTAGTTCACAAATCAACAGTTAAAACATAACATAATTTTGCACTTTTGACAACTTAATTTGTTCTGGAGCCAAATTTCATAAACAAAGTTTATTAGATGTGTCAGATTCTTGTGAAGCATATGCATCAAGGTCACTCTTAAGTTTTGATAGTTGTTTTAACAAATTTTAGGATGATAAAAGAAAGAAAAGAAAAGAAAGAATTGGAAAAGAGTAGAACTAAAGCGTTCAGTAATTGGGAACGTTGCAAACATCCATAAAACAACAATTTATATTTAACATCAATAATTTGCCATGAAGAATCAAAATGCATTCACTTAATTGGGTGTAATTGTTCAAATTTCCTTGTTTATGTTTATCATGTTTAAACTGAAAGCTAATCTGCAAAGATAATTTTATTAATGCATATCGATATATCATATAGCTTATGCATATGCTGAGATTTGAGTAGCCTACATTTCAACATTTTATACCCAAGCAACTTCCATCCACTGCAGCAGGTTTTTGACTAGATCTAAAAAAAAAAAAAAAAAAAGAAACACTTGTCAAATTCAGTAAATCATATCCATGGACAATAAGGCCATTAAAGGTCAATCTAACATGAGATTATATTTTCAAGTAGTACCATTCGTGATTCATTAGGATTCCTTCCTCAGAAATAAAATACTCTATAACTAATGATAATCCCAGAGGCCACAAGAAACTTAACATCAATAGGTAGCCAAGGTAGAGAAGAGGATCATCTTCAGACTTCTCAATCTTGTATGAAGTTGTGTCATATGACTCACAAGCTTGGAAAGCGATATTTAAGTTGCAGAGCAGCACAGGAGAGCCAAAGGGCCCGAGAGACCTATTTGTACACATTTTATTCTCTTATATCCATTCAGCAATCAGTAAATGATTTTTAAGACTCTATATATACCCAACTTCACCTGCCTAAGTATGTTTCAATATGCAACAAAGCAATTTCCCTGCGGGGATCAATAAAGTTTTCTGAATCTGAAGCTGAATGTTTAAAGGAAACAAGTCTTTTC
>OMLF01024315.1:7196-20847 GCA_900302615.1 Holocentrus rufus
TATTGACCTCACACCAATTCCAATTCCGGTTTGTGCAAACTCGATCAATAAAACAGATTCTGATTATCTGTGTCACACACGTTCAGTCCCATCAGTGTAACCTACAACACAGACATCACAGCAACAGCAACGACTGCGTCCATCACATCAATAAGACCAAAGATGATTATTGACTTATAATCTGCGGCGGCTCACAGCGCAGGCTGCGCCGCACACACAGCCTGACCTGTGTTTTTCGACAGGACATGCGTGCAGCGGGGCTCGGAGCAGAGTTCAGTATTCTGGCAAACAGGCTTTTTCTGTAACAGGCTGCCGTCTAATCATGTACAGTAACATCGAGGCCTGCAGCCAGGCTCCATCACCGCTGGGAGGTTTAAGGTGGAGCCGAGGTTTGGCTGGCATTTTGTTTGTCTCGGTCCTCTGTATCTGGTCACAAGCCCTGTTAATAATGAAACATCCCTCTGTCTCTACATGTGCACATTCAGGACGATCAGCACAGACTGGAGCCACTGCGAGCTCTGCAATAAACACTCATTGTCTATAGGGGCGAATTATCATCCCCGGATGAAAAAAGAGCTACAGTGAACCTGAAAAAAGATAGAAAAAGGATAGATGGATAGAAATATGAAATATACTGTAGGTGCCAAGAGGAATAGTATAATAGAAGCAGGAGATTTAAAAAATGCTGCAGAAACTATAAGGTCACAGTAAACCCACTGTTGAGCCACAGATGCTCCAACAGAAATATTACAGGAATATTACAGCGATATTATAGCGATGTCATAAGGGATGAAAATGACACAAAGCGCTGCCATAAGGTCATTATGCAGCATCACAAAAACCGCAAAATTGGGAATACTGCAGAAGTTCTGCTCTGTGGAACGCCGGCCTTTGATTAAAGGACGAATGTGCGTGTTCATGTGTGTTTATTCTATGCTGCATAAGTGATAACATCGTTGTACTGAGTCAGGTCTCCACAGCATCTGCACAGCATCTCAGTATCACTGCGTGCCTCTGTGCGTCATGCACACATTCACTATGTTCAGCACAAGGCGCACATTACAGCGACTACAATGACTGCGTCTATCCAGAACGACAATACCTGCGCGTCTGTACGGAGGAGCCTCCCAGGCCCGTTATGCTCCATACTGGGAGCGACACGCAGCCTGCTGCCTGCTGTCATGTGCTGCTGCTGCTGCTGCTGCTGGCTAGACAGAAGCTTTGTTGGCACACCGGCTGCGTGCAGCTCGCTCTAGAACTCCATCCAAAAATATGACGATTTACCGTGGCCTTGCTTTTTGGCGATAACATATAGGTCATGAAACAAGACTGAAGACTATTTCTGAATCAGTATGAGCGACTCTTCTTTTCGGCGTGCATGTAATACACCGAGCAGCATTTTGTCCCAATACATGTCAGCTTTTACTAGTTCGCTTGTTATTCCCGCAGTCTTCCTCCATCTAGATACACAGCGGAAGGCGGCAGAGAGCAATTACAAAAGGTCATCAATTAATTTAACTGATGCGATGCTTGATGGATAACTTGCACGCCGATTCTCATGGAATGCCCGAACGATTTGTCGAAGGCCTTAACTGAAGTCCTACTTTGAGTTTATTTTCGCAGATAAGCACGGAAACAGAAAACTGCTCATTTTTTAAATGGAGTTTGGCGTGACGTTCTGTCCAGATGAGAGAAAACGGCTCTAATCCGCGCGACAGCCTTCGGACTCGGACATTGTGATTATTTTTTGTTGATCTGACTTTGTCGTCGTTTCGTTTCCGTGTCACCCCTCGCAGCACAGACAGACAGCAGCAGATAGAGGTGGAAAATAAGCGCCAGTGTCAGTGCTGGCCCGGGTTTAGGACCCAGAGGGAGCCGGCAGGCCCTGCTGGATGTCTGTCTGCTGCGCTGCGCTGCTGCGTCGCTTCCTTCCTGCAGCCTTTCCTCTGCTTTCAGGGACCAAACAGCAGATTTTTAGCTGATGTGAAAACCTCCTGAGAGCTGCCGCGGCCCTCTGACAGCCTGTTAGCCGCCTCCGTGCGACAGACATACCTGATTTCCGGCGGTTTGTTGGAAGCAGCCCGGTGCCCGTTAGGATCCGTTGTATAGACGGTCCATTGTCCTGCTGCTGATTCTCCCTGCGAGCTAACAGACTGACTGGCTGCTCCTCCCTCTGCTCCTCCTCCTCCCTCCTCCTCTTTCTCCATCCCTCAGCCTCTCCTTCTCCTTCTCTCTTCTCCCTCCCTCCTCTCTCCATCCTTTCTTCTCTCTATCCTCCTTTCTCCTCTGTCCTTTTCTTCATTCCTTGCTTTTCTTTGCATCCTCCCTTATTCCCTCCCTCCTCCTCCTTCTCTCTCTCTCTCCTTCTCTCTCTCTCTCTCTCTCTCTCTCTCTCTCTCTCTCTCTCCATTCATGTGTTATATTTGTTCGTCCCTCAGGTGGTTCAGCTGATTTGTTTTTCTTAAATCCGTAGTTACACTTCTGTCAGTATCAGAGGAATATTAACATATTAACACATTATTAACTTGATATTAATCACAGTTCCACAGATGTTTTTTTAAGACCGATACTGGTTCTGATATATTTTTCTAAACTGAGGCTGCTGTTGATAGTCAATATTTTGTGCCGATATTCGGTATTTTCAAATTACATAAAAAAGAAAACTAAACCTAGAATAAATCTCTTTTGAATGAAATGTTTGAGTAAATAAAATTAACAAAGAGAATACTGAAAATGCGAAATAAAAAAGTAAAGCTCGTTTAAAAAACTCGTGGAAAAACCTCTTTCATATCAGAGCATAAAAGACAGAGACAGACTGATGACTGGTTAAAAAAGGCAGATATCAGCCCAGTATATATGTAAACTGATAAACTGCACTAAGCCTAATAAAAACATCATAACACTGAGGACGGCTAAGCTGCCGCATTTAGACCTACAGGAATGTTTATGCACCGACCCTGTAAATCTAAACTGTATAAAATAAATAAATAAATAAATGTACCAGTAATTATAACCAACGATAGATGTTCTGTCTCAGCAGAGATATTATCCCCACTGAGCATCCAGTGACTCACTGTGTTGACTATCTGTGTGTGTGTGTGTGTGTGTGTGTGTGTGTGTGTGTGTGTTGTGTCTGTCTGTCATGCCCAAGTGACTGATTGACTGGTTTACTGACCGTCTGGTTGGCTGTGAGATGCTGTCGTCATTCAGTCTCGTGGACAAACAGCGAACTCTGCTGGACAAAACATGAAGACACACGTCAGCGACAGCCAACAACTGATGTGAACACTTTAAATTATAATGAATAGTATCTGAACCCATGAACACGTTTTATTAGTTACACATATTTTGTATGTTTTTTTTTTTATTGAAACAAAGACACCGTGAGAAGGAGTGAAATACACAAACAATACAGTTCTATATGTTATCACTGGAAGAGTATATACCATTGAAATGTTGAAGTACATATAAAGGTGGTGCTGTTACTTTAACACATTCCCATTCAAAACTAAAATAATATAAATAACGTTTAAATAAACGAATAAATAAATAAAACAGAAAAGAGAAAAGAAATGGTTAGAAAGAAGAGAAGAAATTAAAAATGAGAATTCACTTGGGAAATAAAAAAAATATAATACAGTGTCATTAATACGTATAGAACTACACCTTTATTGTATATCATATCTTTTTGTAATCCAATACCTTTTGGTACTTGTTTATGTTTTATGCTTCTTGTTTTTTATCTAAATGGTAAGAAGAGCTCAGGCTTCAGTTTACAGTTTTCTGTCACTGATGAAAATTTATAATAGCACTTTGTCTTTTATGTGAATATGGAGAAAAATAACTTCAACTCGACTGTGTTAAATAGCATTTTGGAAACTGCTGTCAACTAAAAGTCTGCATGTTTGTTTTTTACAATAAACATTAAAGTAAAATAGATCTTTGTCAGTGTGTGTTGTGTAGTTCCTGGACCTGATCTGAGTCCACATGGTGGTGAAATATCCTCATCAGTTGCTCCGTGCTCCCCTGGGCTGCTAATCCAGAATCCAGGGTTTGTTTCTCTCCATTCACTTCCATAGAGGCAGAGCAGCTCCCAAAATAACACTTTTCGTACAGAAACCAACACCAACAAACAGGATGAGGACAAGAGAAACAACAACAAGACTCGGTACCCATTTTTTTCATGTAATTATAATTATTTATGGAAGTAATAGGTTATTTCTTCCTGGCGTAAGGTTTCTATTGGACTTTTCTTACAGACATTTCATGCCGGATCTACTTTCCAATTGAAATAGGGAAGTAACTAGAAAAGAGGCGTTTTATTTCTTCAAAAAATGGGTACCAGGTCTTGTTGTTATTCTTGTCCAAATCCTCTATGTTATTTTGGAAGCTGTTTTGCCTCTTCATGTTTTTTTTATTTATTTATTTATTTATTTATTTATTTTTGTGGCAAAAATTATGCCAACCAAGCCAGGGAGCACAGCACAGGGCTTTTATTATAAAGACATGCCATTCACGTCCAGCTTTTATTTTGAAAATGAGAGCAGGTCCACAGGCCAGGGTCTCTGCAGAGCACTGTGGACGTTCCTTCACTTGGACATGGTTGGCTGGAATAAACGTCACCCTAACCAAAACACTAACCTTAACCAATCACATGTCAGGGTGCAGGAACACCCACTGGTGCTCTGCAGAGTTTGTTTTTGAAATTATCACACCCTGACAAGTCTTCACCCATTTAACCACAACACCTACCAAAAAGTACCAATGTGAAAGTGAAGAGTCTTTTTAAGGAGGAAATTACATGGTGGATTTTTTAAATAGATATTTACACAGTATATATTCACCTAACATTTCAAAATGTCTTTGCTGACTGATGGCTGACTGCAAAATAACTGAATAATAATCAACGTGAGTCATATGTAAATTACAGGTAAACAGTGTCTGAATGATTGTATGAAGAGTGAATAAGGTCACGATGCTGCACAGATACTGCAGACAGAAAGAAGAAACAGACAGAGAGGAGCCTGAATAGATGCAACACAATCCTCCACCGAACAAAACAAAACAAAAAAACTTGTGGTTTTTGTTTGTGGACCAGCTCTCACAGCGCAGAATCCCCACAGGGAAATTACCTAGGAGGATCTTATCAGCTCATATAAAACTTCACATCACAACAACATCGACCTGCGGAACAATAAAGTCTCTCTGAAACTGATCCTCACATTTTGTGAAAAAGACAAAGATTAAAAAAAGAAGCAAATGTAATCTAGAAGGGCACAAACTGGGTGTGGAAGCTGTGCCATGGTCCGAATTCACATGAATATCATGTTAGTGAGAATGATTTTCTGTGGTTGTGTGTGTGTGTGTGTGTGTGTGTGTGTTCCCATATATAAAGCGGATCTAGGCCAAGCTACATGTTCCTGGTCATTTCCACATGAACAGCCTCCCTGCTGATCACCTGCATTAAGAGGAAAATTATCAAGGTAGGTTTAATTCTTACATTTAAAACATGCAACTTACAACTAATGTTTTAATTTATTTATTTTATTGATTTATTTCCACCACAAACAATAAAACCTTCAGTGCCATTTGAATACCTGACAAACATCAACAACTGTTTGTGTCTCACATCAGGAAATCCTGCAAAGAAAACACTGATTGATTGATTGATTTGTGTTATTTCAATCCTTGCACACAATCTTGCAAAACAATGTACATTGAATTAAAAAATTAAAAGCAGCAGAAAATAAAGCAATTTATATAACAATAACTAAAACATTACTTCGAAGTCTGAAACAAAGCGTGAATTGAACTGAACTGAATTTGGTTGCTCCTAAAATAAACATTTTCTTCTGGCATATAAATGTTGATACCATGCAAATGTATTCCTCCCAAGTCCAAGTTCATAATTTTAGTTATGTCTGTACTCAAATGAGGACGATACTGACTTGGGTTCTGGGCGAACTGGACTTGGGCGCACACACAGCTGTCCAGTCTCTGGCATCCTGGGCTCATTTTCTTTACATGAGAGCACCAATGATGTAAATTATGGGCACAATTTCATTAATTTGAGAGCTTGAGTTTGCAGTTTGAGAGCAAAAAAAGTAAATTCTGCACGTTAAAATTTTGTGAGCTCCATTAGTACATCGTGCTCACAAAGTCAACAAAATGTTTCCGTGGCTGCGTAGTCCGGACATTAAGCTTAGTTAAAAAAAATTCTGAGGGCGTCCACATGAGAAGGTCCTAAATCTTAAATATTTTGACTTTTGGAAACAAATCTCGAGGTTTTTCAGCTAGTTCCACCTTTCATTTCTCTTCCTCCATGACGCAGACACAGCTGCGTGCTGCGAGTCTCGATCCTGTAGGCTGATGCTATTTCCATTTGGTTTTTTTTGTTGTATTTTTACAGTGATGCTGATGGCCGCTGCAGTTGCCTTGGTGACAGTGCTGTCTCTGTGGAGCACGGCGGCCATGCCAAGTCCAGCTCCAAACACCACTGATGTGAGTGATGTGTGTGTTTCGTGCCTTGGTTCACTTTCTTTCAAGGGTCCAGGAGAATCATGTTACAGTACAATCAGACAGTGACCAACCCCTGAATGACCAACCCACCAATGTGTACCTGCCAGGAAATGCCAACGTCCCAGCCGATCTCTAATCCAGGGTAGGACCCAGGCCAGGGGAAAGGCGGCTTCACTCCGATACTGTGAGGACCATGTGGTCTCACAGTGGTTCTCCTCTCAAAAAAAACAACTCATTGTCCCCTGTGGTTTTCCATGCTGGGACGTTGGGGTGGGTGTCCTAGCAAAGCAGTGGCCTCAAACTCTGTTGTCTGCATTTCGTGCCAGAGGCTAAGGCCCAGGGTGATGCGGACCTGCTTGCATCTCCACATTCAGGGAGCAGCATGGCATTAGTCAGCAAAAATAACTGATGTGCAGGTGTATTAACAATCTGAGTAGGTTCCCAGTAGTGCAGTGGTAAATTTGCTATAGTGTCTCCCATCTTTCCACCTTTCTAGAGCCGCCATTTTGCCCCGACGTTCAACAATCATACAGGGAGAACTCCATCATAGAACAGGCAGATATACCAGTTTCTCTTCGCACACTAGAAGGAAATAGACTGGAAGGACAGGTTGGGTCATGAGTCATGATCTTCGATTCACTTAAATGTTACTGACGCTAATAAACAAGCTGGGAAACAAGCTGTTGTTTTCACCACTAACTAACATTAGCTGTTTGGCTACTGCTAACATCAATACAGCCTTGTAGCCAGCTAGCTAAATTAACTCCAGGTTCCCCTGTAACGTCAGATCTGGCTGTGCTGGGCTCTTCCAACCCTGATGCTCTGTTTGTTCCACTGGCTCAACGCCTCACTGTGACATCACTCGCAAACAAAAGACAAAACGGTCATACTTTATGTCTAGCCACAAAAACGACTTTAAGGTTAGGAAAAGGTTAGGTTTGGGCACGAAAACGCTCTTGTTTCACACAAGAATGGAACTCCGGTCTCCCGTGTCAAAGCCCTGTGTCCTGTACGCCCGCCGTCCACCCCAACCACCTCCTTATGTGGATTTTTTTTTGCTCTTTGTACTACGTCACATTGATTTACTTTACCTCTCATCTCAAACTGACGCTACAGGAGCTCACAAACAGAGAGCTTTCTGTGAATGCAGTAATAAAAAGGAATCCTGCAGCAGGGAGCGCAACTCTGTGTGTGTGTGTGTGTGTGTGTGTGTGTGTGTGTGTCAGTGGTCCCCAACCACTGAGCCATTGACCAGTACCAGGCCGCAGGACATTTGCTGCCGGACCACAAGGAAACAATATGAGTACGCAAAAATGAATAAATAATTTTATAACAGTATAGGCTATCTATGCTGTAATTACATTTAACTTGGCACGGTCTGTCGGTCCTGCAGCTTTCCTCACCTCTACTCAGTAATGCATTCATTCAGTTCATTCAGTAATGCAACGTGTGCGAGGTCACCAGTCGGTCATCACTCACTTAGCTACTGGATCTGAGTGTTGTGTTTCTATCGTGGCAGCCTGGTAGTTGGCCAGCATGAGTAAAAACAAGCGTCCCTTGAGAGTTTCTTCAGAAATGGTAAAAGGGTGAACGATGTTGATAATGCAGAGATGGCGACAGAGGCCAAGACTGCAAAACAGCTTGCAAATGACGGTGGGCTGAAAACTATGTTTGAAATAACATGTGCCAGCCCTCTGGATCAAAATCAAGGCAGAATATCCTGAGATAGCCACAGAAGCACTGACAACGTTGCTTCCATTTCCAACATCCTATCTCTGCAGAGCGGGATTTTCAGCAGTGACTGACACTGTTCGGGTGTCACTGTCTCCCATCGCCCCTCGTTGGGACCGTCTTGTTGCAGGAAAACAAGCTCCCATTGATACAGTGATATTGGTGATTTGCAGTGTTTCATGTTGAAGTGAAGGAAATAGGCACTGATTTATATTGCAGGTATTATATGCAGATTTAAAAAATTATACCTTTGACCTACTTAAAATGTTACGATGCTGCTGACTGGTCTATAACCCTAATCCAAGTTCCGACCCACCCAACCACCCACCCCATCGGCTGGTCCATAAGAATATTGTCAATATAAAATGGGTCCACTATGCAAAAGAGGTTGGGGATGGTCTGTGTTTATACATGTGTGTGTTTTGGGCACTGAGTCTGAGTAAACTGTCTTTTCAGGTTGCAGTCGCACCTCAAATGGGACGATCAAGTGAGTAAATGTTTAGAGAGCAAATATGTTTAAAAACACATTCATGTGTATTATACACTCCATTGTGTAAGTTTTCCTTATTGTACTGTGTGATGACTGAGTAAAAAATACTACAACTAATACTATTTCTTACAGTAAGCACAAGGCAGCATTTTCGGCTTTTATTTACACTGTTTCACACTATCTACACTTTCTATTTTTATTTACACGTATTAGACTTTTTACACTTTTTTTTATTGTGACTGTGATTACAGAATTTTTGATGCTGGTGGAAAGTAATGTTGGTACACCCTTCTTCAGTTTCAGATATCATTTATGGTTGTGTGATATAAGACATTGAAGTTACTGAGCCTGTAACATGGCCATTTAAAAACAGAAGGAAACAGGCCTGATTATGGACTTCAGCATTAGTTTTTTGTTACATATTTGATGCTTAGAGTCATGGAGGACGCCTGGCTTTGTTTAAAAAATAATAATAATGAAGTTAAAACCAAAAACCTGAAGATTAATACTGCTTTTCTCTATTTTAAGTACAAATTGATCTATGTTTAAGTGGCCACAGACTCAAGCTTCAGATAAATTGCAATTAATGATGATTAATCACACCAAGATGTACGATTAACGTTTTTTTTTTTTTTTTAATTGATTCACAGCTCCTCTTGCTGTCAGGCTGGTGGGCGGTACGCACTGCTCTGGCAGAGTGGAGGTTTCCTATTCTGGCCAGTGGGGGACGGTGTGTGACGACGGCTGGGATCTTGTTGACGCCCACGTGGTGTGCAGGGCGGTCGGCTGTGGCTGGGCCGTGTCAGCTCCCCGCCGTGCCTACTTTGGTGAGGGAGTCGGACCCATCATCCTGGACGAAGTCAACTGCACAGGACACGAGTCGTCCCTGGGGCAGTGCGGCCACGATGGGTTCAGAGAACATGACTGCACTCACAGTGAAGACGCCAGCGTGGTGTGTGAAGGTAAAACACATGAGTTCATTTTGTTTTTGTTACTGGAAGCCATAAAACATCTGGACCAACAGCATCTTTTGAGAAACTGTGGTTGTGGCCTCGGTGATAACAACGCTGAGAAGCTACAGTGCACTGAGCTGGAAAACAGAAACAAAAGGACATCAGTGGAGAAGTTACACCTCTTACCACAATGTAAAAATGTAAAAAAACAATCTCTGAATGGGTAAAAAAATGTAATAAGCCTGTTAATGTACTAAAGCCCGACCAGCTCCAGAGAAAAGTCACTCGATCAGTAAAGACATTATTATTAAACTGCAGCACAGTTCTGACCAGTTAAAGGCTCTGCCCCTTCATATTTCATTTAGCAGCTTTATTGTGGCCAAATTACCAAACTCAGCGGTAAGAGAGAAGACAAAGAAACACGACAGGCACAGGAAGTCAGAGCTTTCAGAGGTAGAGTTAGGGTTAGTGGTGTTTAAGAAATGAATTGATAAACTGACCGAATCTCTCCCTCCAACATCATTTCAACAAAATCTCAAAATATCTCATCTCAAAACAAAATTCTCTCTCTCTCGATTTGTAAAAGTGTAAAAACTCTGAATGTCAAAAATGAAATCAGTTGTTTATGAACCAAATAATAACGTCTTGATCATTTATTTCATACGTCACATGACTATGTTGAATACTGATTCTGATTGGTCGGTTAAATTATTCTGTGGCCCGGATGTGACCTCATCACTGTATGTGTGACCTCATCACTGCCCTGTGACCTCATCAGTGTACCTGTGACCTCACCACCATTAACCTCCATTACCTACCTAGATTACTGGCTCCACCCACCGCAGAGAGGGAGAGGCGGAGCCAGATACTTTCCTCCAGTCCGGTGACAGCGGGGGTGAGCGTCTCTGCCAGCTAGCTGCTGCTAACCGAGCTGCTTCACAACCTTGAAACACGAACACGACGGCGCTGCCTGCCTACATTTTTATTGTAATCTCTTCGCTTTTCCTCCTGACGATGGCATGGAAACAGCTCTACAAGCCATGTAATAAGCAGAATAATTCCCACTGAGGCGGTCTGTTACGGAAAAATAAACCACAAAAATAAACAAACTAAGATCCTCTAGACTGACCCCGACCTGCAGTGCAGTTATCCTAAGCATGGCTTGTCCTTTACTTGGCCGTCCATTAGTGCTACAAGAGAGAAAATATCAGAACAACAGGCCTGCTGCTACCGTTAAACACAAGCTACCCATGTGCTGCAGCTGTGGTTCTCATCCCAGTCCAAAACCCCGTCCACAAACTGAATTACTGAGTCAAAATACCAGATCATCCCGGTGATCCGAATGCTCCCTTCGATGAGGAGGAAACCAGACGTACGAGGTGCCACGCCAAAAAATCAAAACATAGCAGACATGTTTAAATGTAAAGTTCAAACATAAACACAGAGAGCTGTGGCCTGGCTCCATGTGTCTGCAGGTTTCTGGCTGAACCCACCAGTCACCACACGGTTAGGGAAGGTGTGTCCATCATATTGTTTATACGCAGGAAAAAGAAGAGAAGATTGCAATAACAAAACCAATCACAAAAAAGTTCTTGTCCTCCCCAGGTGCCGACAATGATCACCACTACGACAACCACGATATGGAAACGCCATTGCAGATCCAGGCAATGCACTTCCTGGTCGGCCGGGCAGGGGAGGTCCGCGGCGAGGTCAATCCCGTCAGGTTCGACCTGATCATCGACAACACCGGCCACGGCTTTGAAAAAATCTCTGACTTCGGCTACAACAGAGACCATGGCAACTTCACCGCTCCCTTCAACGGAGAGTACCGGTTCTGCCTCAGCGCCATGCTGTGTGTGGGCAACCAGGCGACCTTGTGGTTCATCCAGGTGAACGGCCAGAAGAGAAAGGCATGTTCTATGAACAGAGGCATGGATAACAACCAGTGCACGTACGCCACCAGGCTGGAGTCCGGGGACAGTGTGACGGTGGCTCAGCAGTACGGGTGTTCGTGGGGCATGACTTTCTCTGGGCAATCATGGGAGAATAACTGGTATGACTGGTTTTATAGTTACTTTTACTATTATTAGCAGGTGATAACAATACATGTTGAGATAGGCTCCAGCTTTCCGCGAATCTGATCATGAATAAAAGTGTATGGAAAATGAACAAATTTGTGAATTACTAGCATTAGCGTTAACATTAGCATCACAATCTGATGTAACCACACTATGTGCTATTTTGGGCTGAGAACTTCATGCTTATTAGAGGAGGTGGGGGGCTTATTGGGGTGTTGGGGGTCAGGTGGTCTCGTCCCATCACTGAATTAAATTCACAAAACCTCCAGACAGATCAAGACAGATTGTAGTTTTAGTTGCACAGATGTTTCTTGGAGGCAGAGCTGCTCTGCAGGAATTATTAAGTGGTGACTGTTGTTTGTTCAGACCTGGCAGGATGACAGCCATCATCACAAGAGGGGAAAGTACAAACTAAATTTTCAAAAAGAATCACAGTGTCAGTATACTGTAGCAAATAATCAACTGCAGTATAAAGTGCATCTGCCCATTAAAAGTCGACTTAAAAGTCTCATAGTTTGGGTCTTTAGTTCAGTAATCCCTCACTGGTTCTGGTCTCAAAAACCCAGGGGGTTTGCACAATTTTAATTTTAAGTGGCAGGTTATTCTGCCCAAGAACAAACTGACACCTTCCCCACTGTGAACTTCACCTGAAGTGCTGACCCTGCTCTCATGTTGTGACCAAGAGCCTCTCCCACCTTCTCAAAGTAGTTTGCCAGATAATTGAGACCTCAACCATTTATGATCCGGTGGACCATACTGAGCTGAACTTCAGTGGCTGGAGCCAAATCATTTTTTTTCAGAGTCTGACAAACTTATATGCAAAAGAAGCAACTAAAACTATAAAAGGCCACGACTTCCAAGTCATGAGTGTACAATTGAAACTCCCACAAGGTGGGAACACCTTGGGAACCACTGCTGTTGGTTATCAGAATACCACCTTGTATAATTAAATGCACAATAGCACTTTTCTCACTTCTTTTGTTAAGACTTAATGAATTAGTGTGTAATCCTCCAAATCTGCAATGCTCACTCACGCTGCTCTAGAATTCCTTTGGGTTAATCTGTAACATGAAACAATGAATGAAAATAAAAAAAAAATAAAAAAAATAAACCATGTTTAAAACCAAGAAGCTCTCTATGTTGGTGTTTTTTTTTCTCCTCCAAAAACACATTCATGTTTATCAACCAAACTACACATTTCATAATTTTCACTTAAGTATATTTTCAAATTCTACAAAGGAAAAATGAAGTTTTGCTTTTAACTTTTTGGATTCAATAATTTTGCGTAATGTAATTACATTATTGTTTGTACTTCACCCTAAAGTGGGTCCATCCCAGAGAACAGACTGAGCATCAGAAAGTGTTTAAACTGACAAACTGTTTTTCCATTCCCAGTGAACAGTCAGTCAGCAGAGAAGAGAAGCAGAATGTGCCTTTCCTTTGTCTGTCACCTTTGTTTTGTCATTTCTCATTTTTGGAAAAGATCACATGGAGCGCTGTTCTCTTTTCTAAAAACTAACTACTTTCACTGGCGCGACATTTAAAATCACACACTGAACACTCACACTGAAGAACAGTTTTGCACTAGTAGCCTGCTTCTGCTGAAGTAAAATATCAGCAATGGAAGTTTGGATCATTTCTTCATGAGCAGGATTTTATTACTCTTTCCATTTCAGGAGCAAATCTCACAGAGATTCATCAGAACCTGGTCCACTGTCTGCTGTAACAGAAACCCAGAGTGCAGTTCAGTGTTTGTCCATCGGGGGCAGTGCTGAGTTCACTTGCTAAACAGAGTAGAATATATGGCGTCAATGGGGCTAAATGCTCTAAAATGATCAGTACATTTGATTCAAATATTTACAGTAACTGGACTATTACTG
>OMLF01024319.1:7689-22259 GCA_900302615.1 Holocentrus rufus
TTTGGGAGGGGTGGAGGGGGGGGTGTTTTACTTTAGCGCCCAGCAGGGAGCTATCGCTTCTCAGCACGTTGCAATACTGCTGATGTTTCTCCATTTCACACAAGCTGGATTGGTTTCTATGTGCGTCTGGGGAAACAGCTAGATAGAAGCCTAATCCTTTTCAAAGCAACTATTTTCATCTCAGGGTTTTAGGTGGGCCGTGCTGTACACACTGGTGCTTGTGCATACAGGGATTATGGAAGGAGATAGAGAGACAGAGAACCATAAGATCTATTAAACCTGAAAACAATACAGATGCAAAAAAAAAAAGTATCAACACCCAGGCCTAAACTGTGTACAACTGTCTTATGGCTTTTATGTTATACAGGTAACAATCTCCCCAAACACTCACTTGCACGTTGTCATGGAGATGGAGAGGTATCTCTGGGAGGGGGTTCCCACGGAGACTAGGTGCTCTGAATCCCAACCCTGTCGCCCCGCCCTCCTGGGACAACCTTGGCGTAGGACGACCTCTCGTGCACGAGTCCTCTAGAGGGGAGGAGATGAAAAGTGTTTTCTCCCTGATCATCACTTTTCAGACACAACCTCAATCAATGAAGCTACACTGCCGTGTTGACTGTGACAAAGTACGTGTTGTGCAAGCATGTCTGAGTAAGCATGTATGAGGGCCTGCATTGTGTGTGTGTGTGTGTGTGAGATAGAAAGAAAGATCCCAGCAGTGTGTAACCATGATCCAAGGTCATTCAAACTCTGCAAACCTGAGACCAAGCTGACACTTTATTACGACACAACTTGCAACTTGTTTATGTGCGTACAAGTGTGTATTGGTGTGTATGTGTGTGTGACTTGACTCAGCATTGTTTCAGCAGCAGAGAATCAAGCTTCCTTCCTGCGGCTGTAACGTGAGCGAGCGAACAACGTCCCTCGTCAGTGCTGAGTCTCCTCAGCAACGCTGTCTCATCACCGCCACGCTGATGATATAAAGCTGGCAGAGTGCCACCGGCTAGACCTCCTCACACTGCCTGAAGTGTTTTAGCACCCTCTAGTACAGTGTTTCCTAAACTGGAAGCTGACACCCAAATACAGTCTCCGCTGTTTTTTTGCTTTGGTCCGAAATTTGTTATGTGTACGTGCAAAGAGACATGAGAGGCACAAGATCTAACATCGCTGAGTCCTCTTAGTCACTTCCTAAGAGTGGACAAGCACACGTTACCGACAACAGAATTTCATTCAGAAAGTGGGCAGATCTACAGCATCTCAAATAGAATAGATAAAAAGATTTTTTTTTCTATTGCAGCCTTACCTTTGGATTTAGGCGGATGTATTTCTACACAAAAATTTAAATAATGCAGCTTTAAGAATCAACAAAAGCTAAAAGACTGAAAACTGAGACTCAAAGTTGTGACATCACCAGGCATGAGTTCACGCTAAAAGTGACTAAGTACACTGACTTGTCTGTCTTTGGACTTTGGAATAACAGTCATGAATCCTTCAATTGTGAGGTTTTTCCCTTTAAAAAGTCTTTGTTGTCGCTGTAAAGGAGCTTTAGCACCTCTTCCTGTTGCTTTGTGAATTCCTGGTGTGATGAGTTGACTAGGCATACAAAAATGGATCCTGTTCTTTATTGTTAGAGTGCATGCTCTTATGCAGTTGTTAAGGCGCTTAATAAAGTATTGCAGCACTCTCTAGTGATGAAAAGTGTAACTGCATGGTTGACAACACTCCAGTGACCTAAGACTCATCAGATACTGGGCTCTCTTTGTAAAAAATAATCTAAAGTCATAACCAAATCCATGCCAAAGTTGTGATTCACTAGGAATGAACCTAATATACTACTGTATATTTCTTTGGCTTCTAATTTATTTATTGGCGTCTAATTTTCTTTTATTGGCTTCTTATTTTTGTAAGGCATAAGATTGTAATTTTGTAATTACTGCTGCTGTGTCACCCTGAATTTCTCCTTCAGGGCATCGATAAAAACGACTCTACTTCATGGCAACGTGTCACACCGATTTTCTTAAAATTTCTGCAGCTAAAACTAATTTCTGTCATCACTCACTGTACTCATTCTGCATGGATGTAACCCACCGAATCAACTGTCAGACATGCCCATTTTTTATTTTAAGCTTAGGCAATTTGAAGAGGTAATGTGGACGGTGATGCAGACATCTGAGGTGTGAATATTGCAGAGACAAGACGATCGTGCAGTGGAATTGAGGATAAAGTCAAACAGCTTCTTTTTATGAATGGGGCCCATTGTGCACCTACCTGTGGACGCACTTTCAGACTTTTTGGCTGCAGCTGTCATCAGTGACTCATCTCTGTCTGTCCGTGTCTCCTCGGGCACAATGTTCTTTCCGGGTAACTCATTACCTCCTGTACTATCCTCTGTCTCCCCTCGTCCGTCCCTCAGTTGGACAGCTGAACAATGCCGCCTCTCTTTCCCTATCTCCTCCGTCCGTGCCTCTGCCATTTGCTCAATTGTTCTCTCCTTCTCCACTTCCAACCCGCCCTCCATCACGTCGTTTCCTTCCTCTGTGTTTCTCTCCAGGTTAACAGCGGTGTAACCCAGGTCTACTTTCATTTTGATGGGCTCTGCCTGCGCCTGTGGTTCCTCTGTAAGGTACTTTTCTTGTTCGGTCTCCCTGACGTTCTGAGGGTTTTCAGCCTGGCAGGAGGTCACCTTGTGGTCCCCCCTCTCAACAGATAGTGGGATTTTGTCTGGACTGTCGTTATGATGTACCCATGATATCTCTTTCTCCTCAGGTTCATGCCCTTCTGTCTCAACTACATCACCTCTGCCCCCCAAATGGCTCTCTCTGTCCTGCCCAAGCTTTGTACCCTCTGTATCACAGCCAAATGTGTCCATGGTATCTGTCGCAGATTCTGGGTCCAGATCACGCTCTAACCTTGTGACTCCATTGGTTCCTTTTACTAGAACTCCTATTTTGTTGGCTGACTCTTTTTCATCCAGCAGGCCTGCATCGCTACATCCTATCTCTGTCCATAAAACACCATTTTCTCCATTCTTCAATTCACGCCCTCCCTCTGGAATTTGACCCGTACCTGCCATCGACCCTTTTTCTAAACGCCTCACACCTTCCTCCCAATCTAATCCTCTAATTGGCTCATGCACTTCTCGGTCAAAATCTGTCTCCTGGCTATATCTTGAAGGCAGAACCAGCCTTCCAGTCTTGATTGTTTCAGACTCTAAGCTCCGATTTAAGCCTCCATCTTCTCCTCCACTAGAGGCCACTTCAGCGGTATCGGACGGAGGCGTCTGCCCCTTTGGTTGGCGGTTTCGAGCTACAGTGTCTTCCAGCTCATTTTTGGGGACATTCCAGCTCTCAGTACCTTTCATATCAGGCCAGTTTTCCCGCTGCGTGCCTGATGTGTGGCTATCTGACACCAGACTAATTTTAATGCAGGATGGGACTGGATCACAGGCTAAAGCAGGCTCCTCTCTGCGGGCCATGGGGCGCTCTGTTACGGAGAAGAATGATTCATCAGGACCCTGGTCCTCTGGAGAAAGGTTGAGCATGAAAGTTGTCCTGGTTTCTTTAGCGGAGCTGTAATAGGGAAGACAGTGAGTATGCAAAATGTAACATCCCTGCTTTTCACTCACAAACTCACCAAAGGGAATGAAAAACTATCTTACCATGGATATCATTCCCTTTATTGTCCCTCAAACTTCCTGAATACATGCGGAAAAACTCTCATGCCTGCATGTGCATGTGTGCCTATTACATTTATTACCCCTTTTCCTTTCCTAACTTACTTTCTCCAGGGGGGATCCTGACGTTGAGCAAGTGTCTGGGGTGTTTGGAGGGACAGAGTGTATCTGTCTTTTGGGCTGGTGTGCCAGGCCGGAGTCTGGGAGACGTTACTCTGGGTGAACGGTGCGGCTCGGTCGGGCTGGGAATACTCTCTCTGGGAATAAGTCTGCGAGCACTGATAGTAGACCGGGGTCTGACAGCGCTGCCTTTGAAATGAGGAGTCCCGGCAGGAGGAAGGGAAAGAGGAGGAGGCCTGGGACGACTGGGAGTAGTCTGGCGGCTGCGAGGACTGATAGCAGGCCGGGGGCTGGGAGCTCTGCCTGTGAGGGGAGGAGTCACAGCAAGAGGAGGAAGACACCAGGGGCCTGGACCACGGCCTGAACCGCAACATTGGGAGAAGGATTTCTTTCACTGAAGTTTTGCAGTGCACTTGCATTATTATATAAAATCCTGCCACTTGCACGCTATACAGTATATTCTTTCATCTGAGCTGATGAAAAATACAAATTAAACTACTGCCACCTTTACTCCCCCTGGACTGTATGTGAAATCCCATTCCTCTTGTACCATAGACCAGTATCTGCTGTGTCATCTATGTAAGCCAAGAAGTCTCTGCACCAGTGCCATCAAGGTAAATTTCTGTATAGTAATTGCCCCAAGCAAACTATGATTCTGACCTCAGTGGAAACCTGTGAAATATTGAATGAAACAGATACTCTAGGTGTAATCCTATCGTACCGGTGTCGAGCCTCTACCTTGTCTAACTTACCGGTCTGTGTCTCTGTCTGTGCTCCGGCTGCTCTGAGCCTGACGCTCCCTCTGGCTGCTGTAACAGCTCTCCACTACCACATACACAATAAAGGAGGTAAACATAAACCCTCTGTGGGCCGCGCAGGACAGGATAATAGTGTAGAAATTGTTGATTCACTGAGACGCAGGATGTAATGCAGCTGCTATTTTTGGGTGAGCAGATACAGTATGTAGAAGCTTAGCCTGGATGTTAGAGGAAATACAGTGCTCCAGAAACTAAACAAGCAAGAAAAAATATATAGATGTATTGTTAACAGGGATTAATGATCCAGCCTGACCTGTCACAGAAATTAAAAACCTACACCAAATGTTGCATCTAGTAATCCATTGTTGCTTGTTACAGTAATGACCTCGATGCCTCTGTGCCCTGACTCACTGTGGCTGTAGTTTGAGTTGCTGTGGTGGTTTCTGGCTGCACGTCGACTCTGGGCCCGCAGGACAGCCAGGATCTTCTGGGCCGGCTCAGACAGAGGGCCTGAGTACAGCCTCTCCATCTCCTCCCTGCTGCTCTTTCGCTTCTATCACTCTACCTGAGGATCTGCCTCCCTCGTCATCGGTCAGTGGCCTACATCAGACAACATGGAAAGCGGTTGGTTACATTCCTCTCTCCTTTTGTACAGATTGGCCCTGGTTGAAGGAGTATTTGCAATATGCTTCGAGTAACAGCGTGGGGTTTGCTGTATTGGAACAACTCAGACAGCGTTGGATTAGTTATCAATCAGAGAAAAGCATTCACAATTTTTAAATAGTTATATTATACTGTCAAATACTTGCTGTTCAATCCTATGTGGTAGGATAGCAAAAGTACCACTCCAAGCAGGGTAAATAAGAGATGCAACAATTATTTATAGATACTTATTGATCAGAGTATGTTGCAGAGTAGACTCTATTAAGTACGCTGCTGGCTGTCTAGAAATACAATTTTCTGTAATTCAAATAAAACATAACTTTCAATGCAAAAAAGGCATAATGATAACATTGTCATTTTATTTATCTGATGAATTAAGACAAACAAGAAATTTTAGAACATCAAAACAAGACTCTGAACTCTCCCAACATTCTGATTAGTTTTTGTGAAAGTGTCTGTTATCTGAAATAAACAGTCAAAGAACTACTTGGACATAGAAGTAACAAGCCAATGCCACAATATATTCCAATATGTGGCATTACATGTTGTCATATAAGAACTGCTCTTCTGCTATAACCAGTCAAGTTCATCCACATTATCGGTTAAGACTCAATGAATGATCCCCTTCTCCAACAAAAACCACGTGAAGCTTCACACTTTGTTCTGATTAGTGAGTGGATTCTTCCACTCAGATGAGTTTTTTTGTTTTTAATCAGTCTCCTTGGCACAAAGATTAGACTTTGATGTTGTGCATCCTCGTTACAGACTCTCCCGTCTGTTCTGTTTGGCTTTGTTACTGATGCTCTCTCTTGGCAGCCATTTTGCCCTCCAGGTCTTCCACGACTTTCTGCAGTAGCCGGGGGTCCAAATGGAAGTAGACGTACAGCTCCCTTTCCCGCCTAAGGAGGGCGTTGCACTCCAGCTGGGAGCGCTTAGCCTTGACCTCCACCGTGATGTCTTGCATTAGACGTTGGAGGTTCTGCAGCTTGGACTCCGAGTCCACAAGCTTTGCTGCCAGCTCCTGGGGAGACAGAAGGAGAGGGAGAAGGTAGAGAGAAGGAGAACGAACGGAGCAAGAGGCTGAAATGGAATGGTTGCTACTCTGTGGCAAATAAAAAAATTGCTGACTTTTCCCTGACATGCCATGTGTAAAAAGATGAATTTCCATGACCTTAATAAATGTAACATGATTGTTTTTCCTTGACCAAAATTTTAAACATACTTTAGATTCAGGCATTTAGTTTTTTGTTATCTTTTATCTTTTTTAAGTTTATTATCCAGTTTTATTCTGTGGAAAAGTGAAAAAAATGTGAACACAGTGGAAAATAATATTGTTGGTGTAAAACTTAATTAGAATTAATTCAATTAGCTGATTTTCCCTGTCTGAAATTGGCTTTCCAAAATTCTGTGACTTTCCAGCTCCAGTTCAAACTGACAAGCCACTTGCTACCCAGTTACCAGACAACACAAGATGCACTGTGCTCAATGAAACTGTCTGTCCAAGTGCAGCTCTACACTTTGTAGCTGACACTTCTGTAATTGCACTGAAGTGGTGGTGTAAGTATGAAATTTCATTCTTGTATTGTATCTGCACAGACAGACTAACACACAGACGCCAGCTGGATGACATCCTGTCTGGCCATGTGTGATGGTGATGGGACATGAACAGGTTTTATTGTATTGATTTATGAATTGTGTTTATAATTATTGGGAATGGGCAATTACTTCCAAAACTTTATTGACATTCACAACATCATTGGTCGATGTCAGAGATTCTTTCAGATTTGGAGGGAAAGCAGAGCATTATCTGTGTGTTAGTGTGCTTAAAGCCATTCACTCAAAATTTTTCAGAAATCTTGAGTCAGAAAATATAAATCAGAGTTTTCGTGTCATACAACAGAACACCACCCACCACAACATCTGTGTCTGTTATAAAGTCCCAATGAAATGAATTACTTTTAGTTCCTGGAAAACAGGAAGGTGATCTCATGCTGCAAGCAGTAGGCATAAATAAAAATTTCGACAGATAAAACCCTCAATTTTTTATAAATATCCCACCCCCCTCCATCTATCCAATCATAAACAGATATCCTATTGGTTTACATCACAACATCCTGTTATAAAAGAAAATACATATAATCAAAGAAGACTGATACCATTTCATAGGGTCTTTAAGTATTTGACACTGTGACAAATAGGTGCCATGTGAAAAATGTGCAACAGTCAGAAATACAACCTTCCTGTGCTACCATTTTCCCTCACCGAGCGTGGCTAGTAATTTAAACATCAACTCACACTATGTATAGCATTTCAAATGCACTCTAGCTTCATGGTTGATCATCAGGACTGTGCGTAAAAGAAAAGGAACAACACCCACCTGTGCATTGGGGCAGAGCAGGTCCCGGTCAGTGACGGCTGTGGGACATACCTGCGGCTCTAAAACTAGCTGCTGGAGCTCTGTGTACATGGCCCTGTTGAGCGCCTCGCAGTCGCCATGGAGACGAGCCGCCATGTAGTCCTGCTGGCGACCCGCCCCAGCTAGGGCATCGCGGGTCAGCTGGAGGTCGCTGGCCAGGTCTTGGGCAGCCCGGTCCAACGCCTCATAAGTCCGGAAAGGCTCCGATCGACCGGGGTTCGAACCAGCGTCTAAGATCTGGAGCAGTCTGATGAAATGGTTTGGAATGACACTGAATTATCTTCCAAAATTAGACCGCTTCCATTTTGACAAAAGGTGACACATAGTGTTTCTTAAAAATGATCAATATGAAATTAAAAAGAATGAATAAAGCTCAAAATTGATATTTAGTGTTTTAGAAAAGAACGCTTTAACTGGTAATATACCTTGATATTATCCAACACAAAGACCCCCAAATAAGCATTTAATATGCAGTCTAGGGTAGAAGTTGAGAATAATATTATAATATTCCAAATGTATGAGGACTTCAGCTCCAACTTTCACCCTTTGAAGAAAAGTGACACATACGGTCACAAAATGGCTCACAAAAGTTATGTCTTAAATCTATATTTGGCATTTTGAAAATCATTAGCATTCCTGCTGCCTCTTCTCTGATATTTGGCCTACAGTAGGTCAGCCTTGGCAATCAGAGGGACTAATAATGTGTCCAGCTCTGCTCCTCTTACCTGCTGAAGGCTGCGTCCTTACAGCTGATGATGGGGCTGGGCTTGGGGTTGATTGCAAGGTCTGGCTGGGCTAGGGCCTCGAGCCTGCGAGACGCCTCCTCGGCTCCTTCTACCAGCCTGCAGCTCACCTCTCCCAGCTGCTTCAGCACCGTCCTCCACCTCCTCAGCTCCATCTCCTGGGCCAGGAGGAGCAGGTCGAAGGACGCCTTCTGGTGGAGCAGGCAGTCACGTACCTAGAAGGAAAGATTTCAATTTTATTAGATATTTGCTGTTTGATTTCCTGCTCTGATCAAGAGTGACTCACACTGGTAGGACAGGTGCAGTGTCTGCATTTGAATTAGAAACAGACATTTTCATTTAATTTCTGCTGCTGTTTCTCACAGTTGCCATTCAACTCCATTCTAACAGATCAGGCTACAGTTTTGTCTGAAATTCAAGACAATTTGGGGTGAGTATATAATACAACATATATAGTTTTTGGGTGAAGCATTCCTTTAACAACACTTCAAAAATGCTTGGCAGTTTGGTTGTGTGGTTAGTCTGGTGACTCTTCAGGCAAGTGTCTTGGAGCAAGAGACCAGAATCCTTTCCAGCTCCAGGAGAGCTGTTCTGCAGCTATTGGGGGTTCAATTAAGTATCACATTATTCCAGAAAATATCTCAAATTGAGATGGGTGATGTGGCCAACTAACCTGGTCCTGTCTGGAAGTGTAGTAGTCCTGTCTGGCCAGCTGCAGAGCCAGGTCGCCCCTCACCACAGGCACATTGAGCAGCCTGGCTGACTCCCTGAGTGCAGCAGGCAGCGGGCCGTGTAGCAGAGCCTTCAGCTCAGCCTCCAATGCCTGCAGCTCCCTCCTGGACATGACCTCCCGCACTTGCAGAGGGGATAAAGTGGAATTACTCTGCCACGGTGAGGAGATGGACAGGAGGGAGAGGATCGGAGCAGGGAGAGCAGAGCAAAATGAGCAAAAATCCATTTGAGATTTTACACAATGGCTTGAAGGCATAATATTTGTAGGTGTTTTGACTGCAGTGGTATATATAACATGTGAATAATATAGTTGTATTACCAGTACCAGTGTTGCAATATCATAATTCTTAATGGGTAAAATATTAATTGCTTAATTCATGTAGTAGATTCAGCTATATTCACTTATATTTAAATCCATCCCATTCCCCGTTGCTGTCTGCTTTACCTTCACTCGAGAGCACTTCTCAGACAGCCAGTCCAGTCCAGCCTTGATACTCTTTTCCTCCGCCACTTCCTTTAGCAACTGGTGCTGGGCCACCATGTGAGCCCACTGCAGCCTGGCCATCTCTGTCCTCCTCCGCTCCACCACCCGCTCCTCTCCTTTTTTGTCTTCTTCATCCTCCACCTCCTCATCCCCAACTTCACAGCAGCTGAGGTCCAGGACCTGGAAGCGCTCTGAGCAGGAGGACTCAACAATGTCAGACATGCCCTGGAAGAAGTGCTTCTGGGTGAAGGCAGCCAGTGTTTTGGTGTTGAGCTCCTCCTGGTGCAGGATGGGGTCCAGGAACAGCTGGGAGAGGAGGACGGAGGGGTTTGATGGGGCCATAGCTTCTTCCTTTCCCCCTTCCTTGAGCTTGGTCTCTGGTTGAACAGAGAGGTATGAAGCAAGGTTGCTCACCTTATTTGTTAGGTTTTGTAATACAACATTGGTGTCCGCATTTTCAGCCCCAATGGCAGCACTAGTCTCTTTCAGCTTGCAAGTAACACTTTCCAGCTCTGTGGCAAGTCGCAGGTCAGCATCGGCGCGGGCGGTGGACACAACTTGCAGCTTGTTGTAGCGGCGTTGCTTCAGCTCTTTCTCCTTAAGTAGCGCCTGGAGCTCTGCCTCCAAGTCCTCTGTGGCCACATCGCCCTCTGCGGCAAACAAGGTGGAAGAGGAAGACGAAGAGGAGGGCCCAAATATGTTTACACAGCTCCCATCTGAAGGTCCAATGGTTTTGAGGACCTCGTTCAATGCTGCTTCATCCAGAATTGGTTTGCCAGACTTCTTTAGCTCCTGAAATGCACGTGCCTCCTCCGGGGTGATAGCATTACTGCGGGTGAGGGTGCGGCAGACGAACCGCAACAAGTGAAGGTTCTCCGGGGCGGAGGCAAACAACCAGTCAAACTCTGAGGCCTTCAGTGATGATGCTCCAGGGTAACCTAGGCGACAAAGTGCCTCCACAAACTGCTTACCATCTAACATGGTGGTTCAGCACTCTGTGTCCCACTTATTACTTTGCCAGGCAGTCACACACCCGTACAACAGTGTGGATTAGGGAGGATTAGGTGGAGGACAATATAAGCAGAGGGTAAAAGTGAATACAGGATGCTATAACTATGACCTCTTCAGACAAAACAGGGTGATGTGTCAATACTTCTCAAAATAATCAGAACAACAAAAGTCTAATCTTAAACTGTGGTAAAAGATTTCCATGCTGGAAAACTGGAGAACTAACGTTAAGACATGAATTTCTCCACAGATTCACGCAAACGTAAAACTTAGTTTTGCCATGAGTTACCTGACATGGCAGTGGACTCAGACTGACCCAGTATTGTTTCCTAGTTGCGGTATCGCATATTTCTGTCAGTACAGTCGTCAAAGCTCCGTCATATAGTGAAGATCCTTGCTGTTGTATGCTGTATCTACCTCAGTGCCCTGTATTGTTAGCGAGCAAGCTAACGCAGAGCATCAGCTACAGCTAACAGCAGTTACAATGGCAACATTAGCTAAGAAATGTAGCAAGCCAGCTAACAACCATGATTCCTAGTAGTTATACTGGAAGTTTCGGCTTATTGTATTGTTATCTTACCGACAAAATGTGAAGAGGTAACGTTCAACAACTTGTCAATCCAATTGTTTCAAACAGTCTGGAGAACTACTGGCTAGCGTCGTAAATAAACGCGCGCGCTAACATCCGAATGGACGCACGTAGACACGCAAGAGAACGCTGCGTCTGACGTCACAAGTCAGAGGCTGCGCCAAAACTTTCTCAGCCAATCAAACGTGGAGGTCGAAACTCGCCTCCCTCCTCCTCCTCCCACGCTTTGTCAGCTTTCAGATCCCCTCAGATCAGCTTTTATCATTTCTTTATGGACAACAGCAACGGGTAAGTCATCTGGACAGTGTGAATTGTTTTGTATGAGGGACGGCATGCTAACTCGGGCTAGATATAGCTGCTATTTTAGGAGAGTAGACAGTCCTGAACAGGGGTTCACTGAGGAGAAGGTCTTCCCTGTGAAGGGGGATCACTTGTCGAGCCAAAACGTCCAATGTGACGCTATGATTTCATATCGTTTGCGAGCCAACAATCAAATGGTCTCTTGCTAGATTAGTATGCTCGCACTGTGCTGTTGAAGAGGGGGGACAAAAAGGTATTCACTCACTATTATCCTCACTATTATCCCTTAATCCGGCAGAAACGTATTTAAAACGGTGCATGTTGAACTATATGCTGTAACAGATTAACATCGTGGTTCAGTATCAAGTGAATGGCAACTGGTGTGCCACTTGTTTCTTCCTCATTCTTACGCGTTTGTGTGTAGCTAGTGTGTGTGTGGGCTTGTTTTAGTATTGTGATGCATTTCCCTTTTTGTATCCTTGTATTACATACCAGGGTTTTATTGGCTTGTTTGTGCAGTTATAATAATTACAGAGTAAACAGCTTGGACCGCACACCACATCACAGTCAGTGTAAAAAAAAATCCTTTTACCCAGCATATGTTTACTTGTGATACTTTGAGAGAAGATCTATTTAGAAACATAGCTCAGATGTTAGAGGGAAGGGGAGAGAGCAGGTATGGCAGTTGGGATTGTCAAGCGCCTCTCATGTCATCGCTGAGTTTCACATCTCCAGAAGGTCCAACACGCTTGTCTGTTTGATTAATCTCATGCAACTCTCTCATTCTCACAGCTGTCCAAAGCAGAGAACCATGGTCCAAGCTAAGACATGGGTTCTGAGCAAGCACTTTGACGGCTTCCCTAAGAACAGCAACTTTGAGCTGAGACTGGAGCAGCTTCCTGAGCCCAAAGATGGGGGTAAATACAAAAATGCCATCTGTTTGCCCACTTGACTGAGGCTTAACAGGATTGAAATATTACAAGCGTGTCCTTATTTAGTCTCAAACCGGAACAACCGCTTTTAGTCAGTGTGTACGCCTGAGTCATATACAGATGTGGGATATGTTTGTCTGGTTTCCATGAAGAGTCTGTTGTTTTGCTGTAATGTCTCTTTGTGTTTCAGAGGTGCTTCTGGAGGCGGTGTTTCTCAGTGTGGACCCGTATATGAGGTGGGTGGAGAAATATTTTCTTCGTCCTATCATGCAACTGAAAACAATGCTCACCTTTACAAAATTCTCAATTGACTTGTCTTTCGGGCTATTATATTTTTTTCTCTTGCTAGGCCGTTCAGCAGGGTTCGCATGAAGGAAGGGGATGTCATGATTGGAACTCAAGTGGCCAAGTAAGGAACACACACAAACACACACACAGAAAATGCTTTGATCTGTCATGATGTAACATGCGTGTCTGGTGTTTACTGAAACAGAAATCGGTCCTGCGCCTGCTGTTCATTACAGAGACCTTTGATTCTCAATGACTCAGAAATTGTTATGTCCTTGGCTGGCTGTTCTGAGCGCTCAGACACAACTGTTTCAATCTGTTTGACTCGGAAGGCTTTGGTTCATAAACGCATCCAAAACAAGTTATTCAGAGGCTGAACGTTCCTGTGAGCCTCGAAAGGGATTCCATTGCAAAGCCACAACTATCATGTATTTCCTATACATGCTAACGGACCATAATGGGTCTTTTTCACAGTAGCCATTTTGACATGAAATTGTAGGGCAAGCACAGGTGTTACTAATGGCATTGATTAAGGTTCTGTTCCATTTAAGTGTAGCAGGGTCTTTCCAATGAGCCAGCATGAACAATAGCAGGACCTTGGCTCTGTCAGACCTAAATGGAATGGAACCTTCATTAACGTCATTAGTAACACCTGTGCTTGCCCTACAATTTCATATGGCTCATGTGTACATAAAGTCGTCTCCTACCTGGTCTGACATCACACAGTTGTCAGCGACGTGCCACAACACTTCAACAATAAATCAAGTTAAGTAGCATCATAATATCTTGTCCCATAGGTAGTTTTGCAGTGCTGCCGTGTTGGGCTCTCATGTTGTATTTTGAATATATACAAAACTGGTGATGGAGCTGCCAGAATATATGCAAATAATAGGATTTATTTGGGTATCAGACAGACGTAAAGTCCCAAAATAATCTTTTCACAAAGGCATCAGGAAAAGGCTCAGGGATTCATTGTGCAAAAAAAGATTTTTTTGAGACTTGAGAGTATAATCCTTCTGTTTGCATATATTCTGACAGCTCCATCATCTGTTTTGTTTATTTATTTTTTTTGCCCTTGAGCACCATTGCAACACTTTCCCACACTGCATTTTGTATTTTGAGTGCATGCAGCATGTACAGTATGGCTTTAAAAGAACAATTCACCCAAGATACAATACATTCAATGGGACTGGCACTCCAACCATGCACTGACTAATTCTGGGTTCTTGTTTTATTGTCTACAGAGTGATCCAAAGTAACAACCCAGCGTTCCCCGTTGGCAGCCATGTTGTTGGTCGGTGCGGCTGGAGGACCCACACGGTCTGCGACGGGACGGGTTTGACTCCCATCATGCCTAACTGGCCTCAGGACGTCCCTCTGTCCCTGGCTCTGGGCGCCGTTGGCATGCCAGGGTGAGACAGACTGCAGTAATGTTTTTATGAAGATGTTATCATAAAAAGGGATTTGTACATTGAGCAGCAGCCGGTTCGATTCTGGCCCTTTTGATCCCTGCCATCCGCCCTGTCATAAAGTGGCCACTAGGAGGAGTAATACCCTTTAGTTTATGATTAATGTGGATTTGATGACCAAGCAGGTACAGGTAAATAATAGAACTGCTACAACAGTCTATTGAGTTCAGATATTGCATCACTTTGCTATAATGCAGCTTTTAAAATAAATGGTAAATGCAACATGTAATATCACGATATCCAAATCCCAGACAATATCTAGTCTCATATCATGATATTTATAAGAATATTGATATATCGCACAGCCTTTCTCCCATATGTGTAATTTTATGCATGTTCTGGACGAGAGCACTGCCAGCTTTTCCTGGATTGATGTCAGATGATGTTGCTTTTTC
>OMLF01024319.1:23644-36791 GCA_900302615.1 Holocentrus rufus
ACTGCTACTTTGAGAATGTAAGCTGGGGGTAGGGTGGGAGGGTGGTCTTCATTTTTTTTGCACATATTTTTCGCTAGCACTTCTTTCTTACTCTGATCGCTCTGATCCTTCCACTTACTATTGGTTTCTTAAATGTTGGTGATCAAGCAATTAAATGTTATTCTAACAGTGTCGGCTAAAAGCCTAAAACTAAAAAATGTAATGCCTCAAAAGTTATTGACCTTTTTCTGACTGTTATAACCCACTCTTGTCTCTCAATGTTAGGTGTCAGGCCCGTTTTCAAGTGTTGCCATACTCCAGATGAAGGACTTTGGGAGAATAGCTGTGTGTGGGGCTATTTCTTTGTACAATGACACCACGCCACAGACAGGTGTGTATTTCCCTACATGTATATTCACAGTCTGAATCTCTTTGCTTTCAACTCACAATCACAGAAAGAAAAGAGTTTTTTTTTTGTTCGTCTATTTACTTGTTCCTATTTGTGAGTCAAACAAACTGTGTGTAAATGGGTCAATTCACCACTGTTAATTGGGTTTTATTATATAATGTGATGTGTTCAGACTGTATCATCAAGTGTCAGATCATGCTGTTGTTCACTAGAGGGCGCCACAAGCCAGAAGTGGATTCTTAAATCTGTTTTTGTAGAGCTTTACAAAGCCCTTTTTGTTGACAGACTCTCACTGTCAACTCTCAAATTATCACTGGATTTTATTTATTTTTCCCCCCACTCGACCCCTCCCTCTCAGGCCCATACCCCCACCTGACCATGATCTTCAAGCAGCTGAAGATGGAGGGCTTCATGCAGAGCCGATGGGAGCACAAGCACCCCGAATCCCTCCAGAGGCTGATGGCGTGGGTCAGAGAGGTTAGCCTTGCTCCTTTTGCTCTCCTTTGCTCTGTGTCTTCATTCGGACATCCTCCAGTATTTCCAGTGTCCTGTTTCTGTGATGTAATTCTGTGTGATGCATCTGCAGGGCAAGCTGCGGTGCCAGGAGCACGTCACCGAAGGCTTTGAAAACATGCCGGCTGCTTTTATGGGCATGCTGCAAGGGGACAACATCGGCAAGGCCATCGTCAAAGTCTGACATGGAACAAGACAAGGAAAACAATTCACAGGAACCATTATTATCATTAGAAAATAAATAGTAGTCACTATTTTTGACTGACACGCATCATTACACCCTGCACAGGAATGACGGAGTCCTAGCAATAAGTACGACTAACTGCATAGTTTTATATTAACAAAAATTCAAACCTTAGTCGCATTTCATAGTTTTCCAAGTCTGGCATTACAGGAGAACAAATGATGCTCATATCCGAGTCGCAAGATTTGAGCATATTTGCAATCAAAATAGTACACATTGATAAGGTGCTAACATTGAATTACAACTGGTTGCATCAATAGTATGTTTCCTGTGCCAGAAAGTGTCTTGATGGCCTATGTATGCCTATTGCACGACACATCTATTCATTGTTTACCACAGCAGCATTATTCATGCGCATTATGTTTACTAAGAAGTTTTGTATAGGTATTAAAGCCTTTTTGTTTTAAATTTTGTCCATGTCTTGTCTTTCAAATTAACTTCTAATACTAGAAACCAAGAACATCACTGTGAGTTTCACAGTAGATTACCAGTGTCTAGACCACAAATCGGGAGTTAATTTATATGTGTCATGTACTTAAGACCTGAGGAAAACAGAGAGGCCTTTTGAAGATGTGTGCTTCTCTTCATCCTGAGCGCAGTGGACCCAAGATAATAGAGCAGGCACTGTTAGTCTGCTGCTGCCTATTGGAGCTTTTTGTTTGATGGGGAAAAACACACTATTTTTAGACAGTGATTTGAATTTCATATAAGGCTGTTGTGTTGCTGATGGTGATTGCCTCATTTCCATAGCTAGAAAGGATGCTGCCACTCTTTTAAGGCAGGGCTAGGGGCATTACTAGGGAAAATGTAACAGGGTCAAAAGACTGGGTGCCTGTTATTATGAAGGCAGATATAATCAAAGGTCATAATAACGCACTCGTTTGTTGGACCGGATTAAGTAGGCAAGATGTGCATATTTTATTAATTGCCCAAGTAAGGTGTTTTTATATTAAGCATTTCTCGATTGTCTCGCTGACTCAAACGCCAAACAAAACCAACAACCACTTGTGATGAGAGCATGGAAATGTTGAAAATATACCGAGTTTGGGAGCAAGGCACGCCCAGCACTATGCAAAGCTTGTTGCTATTGGTCAGTTTCAACATCACTCTCCACTGACTCAGACTTTACCGTGTACTAGGAATTTGTCAAGTCATTGTGACTTGAATTACTGTTGCCCCTCTGTGCTAATACACTAACAGAAACTAATCACTGAAGGGAATTATCAAATAAAAAATGTATTCATACAACAATGACCAGGTATATTCTATATTCAATTCTGTATTTCTACTCTTGACATATGCCGATTAAAGAGAATTTCAGCAGATATAAAGTATCATGTTTCTGACCGAGAGATAACGGAAAGCGCATTACCGCATTTTTGCGAATTTGGTGTAATTTAGACGCTGCATTCACGCAAAGGCTGCATTCATGCAAAGTCTTCATTATGATTGACGTTGTAATTCCTGGCTCAGTGGCCGAGCCACTATCAAGCTAGCGAGGAAAAAAACTACAATTTCGCGACAAATTTCAAAATAAAATCAGAGCGTTTTTAAGTACTGCAAAGTGAAAGAAAAGATTTGATCTTTGAAGGACTTTGTAGTAAATTAGAATGTAATTGTTAATATTGTATTTCAATCGTTAGATGACGCATGCAATTCGTGTACATAGTTAAAAAGTCACATGACTACTTTTGACGCGAGTTTTATTTTGAAAGCAAAATAGAGAACTTCCGGTGTAAACGTGTTGTATATGCGTAACTCGACTAGCTCACATAAAAACCCGTTACCTCGCTGCATTAGGGCATTTCCAAAGTCAGCCGTGCCACAGCTTAGCGGAGGCCCATTTTTCACAATCACCATGGTTCGCGAAGTTGAAGACTTGGTGAGTTTAAACTGTTTATGTGCAGCTTTTACTGTTATACCAGTTCTATAAACGGTAATAGTGACGGCGATAGGTTGACGCTTTTATTGTTCGTTGCAGTGGTGTTCTCACTGATGCCGGCAGCTGCGCGGTTGTTTCCTCCTCTCCCGTTAAACATCGCTGCTCCATGGAAAGCAATACTCTTACACGATTTAGTGTTTTCCAGCTAGCTCGTCTGTTAAACGCATAGTTTCCACTGTTGATACCCTTAAAATGAGACTTTGATATGATATCGTCGGTTCTCGAGTTCACTTCGCGGGACAGGCCGGTCCCGGTCTCACGTTGTTATAACTGTTTAACGTTAGCCATCACCACCATGCTTGGGACCGTGGAGTTAGACTTAGCCGGCGGACATGCTAGCTACAGATTTGGGTTGGACAGGCTGCCGCAGGCCACAAGTTAGGGAAGTAACATTACATAATGTTAACTTTGTCATTGCTGCAGCAGTGTTGACCAGTAGTTCCCGGCCCGGCTTCAAAAGGTTAGGATTAGCTAGCAAGTCTAGGCCATACAGGCCTGCTGGAATAATGGTTTATGATGGGGGTGAATGAAGCTAACTTAGCCACACGGTGCATGACGTATTCCGCCCAAGTTACTTAAATGCAAGAAAAGTCACGGAGTTGTCCAACACAGAGAAAACCTCGAATTAACCTAAATGTGTTATGTGCTATAAATCACGTCTCGCACCACTTCAGGGGCGTAAAGGTTTTATAAAACGGTTTTAACACAACATAGAGTTAAAAATGAAGATATATATATTCAGTATTCAGTGCGATCATGGCTGATCATCATGCCATTCATTTTCTTTGAATAGACTGTTACAAATGTGTGTACCACAGGTCCAGGTGCGGCTATGAGTTATGTAAATTGTGTATTCCCCTTACTGAATCCTGATTTATTTTCTCAATGAAGTGCATTCAGATACACCGACTGTGCAAACGATAAATTTTAATTGGATTTTAGATCACAGTGCCAGAACCAGGGATGCTTTTGTAGATAAAAGATGAAAAAATTGACAACTATTTTGAGGCAAACAGCCAGCAAATGAATACTAAACAAATCGTAGATATGGAATAGCAGCACATTAATGTTTTATTTACTCTAAAACACCCGTTGTTGTAACTTGTAAGATATTGAATAAAGCATGCTATAAATAAAAAATTAAGTAAATAAGTACGCAAATACACAACCCAGCCGTAAGTGTGACTGTAATCTGTTTTAATTTTCTGCAGGATAACTTCATGGCCATCCTGAAGGAGGCTGGAGACAAGCTGGTGGTGGTGGACTTCACAGCCACGTGGTGCGGCCCCTGTAAACAGATCGCCCCCCGCTTCGAAGTGAGTGGGTGATCATGTAGCTTAGGGTTGGCAGGAGCCACCGATCAAGGGCTGGGCTTTGGTTGCAGTCTAGCTCTTGTAAATGCATCTTTTATTTATTTTTTTTCATCGCAGTATTGGTGAAGGAAGCCTTTTCACCAACAGCCTCTACCGAAAATCGGAGCGGAAACAGTTGTCATATTTAAAGGAGAATTTAGAGTAATATACCATTTACCATTTTTTGTCTACATCTAGTTTCTTTTCCCCGTCATTTTGCAGTATATGCAACATGGAATTACATCATGGATCCAGAAAGTACCAGAACTCTTCCTCATTCCCTCATTCAGGGTTAGCCTCTCTGCCCCTAGTGGCCGCTTGGCAGCATGACACACAAAATGAACAGAATCACTGTTTTATCTGCTGCACTGCTTGTGGAGTGTTTCACATCTATGATACTTAGTGTCCTTGATAAAAATACATCCAGCAAATGCAAGAAATACTTTCAGCCTCTTTGAGTTGGATGTTTCTAGTGTCTGTCAGCTAACGAGAGTCCCGCCCTGAATGATAGGTGTTGCTCTCTAGCTGGAGAGGGGCAGCTGAAGCTGCTCTTCAGAGTGAGATGATGTTGCCCCGACAACCTTTTGGCAAGCCGGTCCCATCTCATGCGATAAATCCTGGGGTGGCTGCTTCACTGGAAAACCCTTGAGAGAATTTGGTGGCTGAGCCTAACTTGTTGACATAATTGAACCAGGGATTTGAATGTGAAGCTGTTACCAGTGACACGGATTCTCATGCCTTTTTAACATTATTGAACAGAAAAACACCTGTATTTTACCAGAAACACTGGAATGTTAAAACTTTTTTTAGTTTTAACTTTGTATTTTTACTCTTATTCCATCCCCATGTTTTATTTAATTTATTAATAGTATCTTTAATTCATTCTTTGTATTCATAATACAAAGTACAGCCTTGATATATAACCTACTTTCTCCTCCTCTGCCAGGCTCTGCAATGATTCAACATCCACGTCTAAAAATACTCGACTTTTTAACAGCATTTCGAATAGATTAGATTTGCTTAATTAAGGCATATTTAACCACGCCTCTCAAAATGTAATTACTGCACATATAATCTTTTTTTCTCACCACGTTAGATTGTACAGATTCAAGTGGGACCTGTTTTCTGAAAAACAGAGTTGCTATATAATTGTTTAGAAATCTTTACTGTAAATATCAGTGAAATTAGTTAAGAAAAAAAAATCACATCTCTAATTTTAATCTTTCCTCACTATCATATTTCTGTATATAAGCATAGTATGACTATAGTATGACTATGGTATAGTATGACCTGTGTGACAGGCCATTTGCATATACCTCCTTCACTGGTCAGATCACAGCTCGGTTCGCGCATCATCAGGAGCTCTTCCACTCTAACTCTGATCCGTTCTCTCGCAGGACATGTCCAAAAAGCCAGAGAACAAGAACGTGGTTTTCCTGAAGGTGGATGTGGACGAGGCCCAGGTAGGTGTTTGTGTTTCTTTTTGGCCGCACCATCTCAGGGGCTCGCTGACAAGCCTCTGTGCTGCGAAGCTACACCTGCAGACCTCAGAAAACAAGGGAGATTTTACAGCACGAGTCCACACACACACACACACACACACACTCCTACAATGACTTGTTCTCATAGTGTCTTTAATGTGGCTTTGCCGGTCTTATATAGATATCATGGATTTTTATGGATATCATACAATACCCTCATTTAAATCTACATTTTTTAAGTAAAAAAATAAATTTCTAGTTATTTTATAAGTAGTAATATAACATATTAGTCCATATTGCTCCCTTAGGTCAAAGCAGTCAGTGAAGACAAGCAGCACATGCCCCAGCAGTGCAAAAATATAATTTTTTATAAATGAGAATTAGTCTTAAACATGTCTTAAATTCCTCTTTACGAGCCACTTAAATGCAGTCGAGGGATTTCTACTTTTGTTGCATTAATACTCGTAGCAATGTGGAGTATTTTTCAAATCCAGTCCTCCAGCCCATGTGGAGCCACAGCTGGCTCATGTGACTGCAGTACCACAGCTTTGCCCTTCACCCTAAAGCTACAATGCATGTGATTTATTTTGTGGGAACCAGATTTATTTATTTATTTATTAAATATAAGTGCTGCATTTGACATAATGTGTGAGCCTTAACCTTTGGGAGCATGAGTAAAAAGTGATCTGACACATCTGCCCACATGTAGTCTCTGCATGTTGTCATACTGTAACCTAGGAAATAAAAACATTCAGACATAACGGCTTCGTCTACATGGACGGAGCTACTGGCCGTGCTCCAGTTAAAGGCCTTAATCAAGTTAAGCTGTTTACGTGAACCTTTTGAAACCAGTTCAGTGTCCCTGTTGCCGTGCATAAACCAATTAAAAATATTCATGTCACCAATAAACAGAACAGTCCCAATGCAAAAAGTTCATAAAGGTGCAGGTGCAGCTCCCCACTCTCTATTTGATCGTATAATACCTAAAATTCAGGAAAAATTGTAATTCCAGTTGCAATAATAAGCAGTGTTCACCACCCTTTTTTTTCTTAGCCAACATCAAAGTGTCACAATGTGAGTTTGCACAGATGGTGAAAACCAAAAGTGAAAGAGGAAATTTACATGTATCAGGGCAAAGCAGGGTCATTTACACAAACAGAATTCCCCCTGCATGTAAATGTAGTTGTTATTTAGGTTTAACAATTCATTAAGTGCATTGATAAATCAATTCTAAATTCTGCTGATTCGACTGCATCAATCTGCTGCAATCATCTCTGACTCAGGCTGGAATTGATATACTTTGAATTAACCCAACAAAACCTGCTGTGATCTAACAGAATACAGAATTACAACTATTTTTGTCCATTTATTTATGTATTCATTCAGTCATTTAAATATTTATTTGCATGTTTTTTTAATGGATATAAGTTTGGCTAAAAATACTGAACTGAACTGAACTGCCAACTAGTGAATGATTAATGTAAACTGAACTCTGTTAAGATTCACACCACTAAGAATGACAGGACCGACTGGCACCAGGCTGCAGGCACCCAACTGAAAAACCAACAGGTCAATATTTACAAAGTGGCAAACAAAGGACTCTCCATTTCTTCCTGATTCAGCATGTCGTCCCCACAAATCGCAGACATTTGCTTTTTGTTGTTAAGAAAGGCAGGGAGTGAAGCGCTCTGGAGAAAAGAGAAAAGGTCATCTGTCTGTTCAACCAGCCAGCCAAAACATCTGGTCTGCTCTTTCTGACACAAACTGTCACAATCTGTGATGTTGCATAACAGAGTTTGGAAAGGCAGTTCGTCACTCTTCCACCCTTTGTTTATGTCAATCAAGATGCTATTTATCTAGGTATGGTATGCCACACACTCACACAGGGCCTCTTGTCTGGTGATCTTTGACCCAGTAAGTCGGGTTGGGCGTTTTTCCCCTAGTTAATTATGGCTGAAGAGGTCTTATCTGTGTAAATACCCGACTGTATCCGTGTTTCTAACCTTTCTTCTGTCTCTGCCCTTGCTCTTTTCAGGATGTTGCCACACACTGCGATATCAAATGCATGCCCACATTCTACTTCTACAGAAATGGACAGAAGGTAAGCCTTTCATGCAATCAGAAAGATCCATTCAGTATTTGAGCAATTTGGAATCAGCTGAAGCACTTCATTCCTGTCTTTATCATTATGCATCAGTTGTCTTTATTATTATTATTTTTAAGCCCCGGATTGAATAGGAGAGTCATTTTTATGGCACAAAAGATTGCGACATCAGTCCTGTGTATTTGCAAATGAGTTTCTTATTAACTCCTGGTCTGGCCTGTGTGTTGCAGGTGGACGAGTTCTCCGGCGCCAACTACGAGAAGCTGGAGGAGAAAGTGGAAGCCCTGAGGTCATGAAACAAAGCCAACTATCGACATGCACTGTATTGTATTAAAAAAAAACAAAAAAACTACCGCAACCCTCCCCGCATACCTGAGGAGAAATTCCATTTTATCTACAATAACCACCTGAATTTCTTTTCCACAAGAACAATATTTCATTCCTGTTCATCATGTACTGGTGAAATATCCCAATAGTCAATGTATGTATCAATTCCCTGGTAACAGCTGGCAATGATTTGACTGGAATCTGTCAATGACCATTTTAATCCTGTTTTATATCTCAAATAAGTTTGCTACTGGTTTTCTCTTTACGTTTTTATTGTTTCTAATTAGGTGAATTTAATAAATGAAGACAAGTAACAGAGACTTGATGGTTTTGCTTTTTATGTATGAGTTTGTCGAACTATCTAAGCTTGCACAGCAGTTTGCTTATAAGGGAGATTTGCAGGCAGAGGTCACCTTTTATCACGATAAGAATGGATGAATACCTTCTCATCTGTATGTGAGAGCTGCTGGGCAAGAAAAGTGGGCTAAGCCAAGCCGTGCATACCAATCGCACTTATAGCATGATGTAAATGCACAACTGGTTTCACTGGAGAGAGAACAAGATGGCTCCATTATCTTAAAATTATTTAGATCGCTTATGCAAATGTAAAACCACAAAGAGGCTGATCAAAAATGTCAGAAAGTATTTGTGTGGTTTTTTTAATGGTATTTTATGCTTTAATAAAAACGTGAGAATAGTTTACACATATACATTGGACAATCACATCAATAGTTTTTACACATCGTACAAGTATATAGCAGCATATGTTTAATACTGTTGATTTTCTATATGAAAAAATACAGCTTTATTTTACAAAATGGTTCTTGCTTTGCTTCTTGCAGAGATGAGAATGAATGGTTTACAATGGTGTCAGTAACTATACAAAAGATCCCTTCATCGGACGGTTCACATGGAGCTGAGTGGCACCTTTAGAAATGATAGTACCCCGATTTCCTTTTCCTGACGAGAGAGAAAAGAAGACAGGAAATAGTGTTAGACTTCAGTTTTGTGCATCAGGGTTGAGGGAAAAAAAGAAAGGGGGAAAAAAAGCAATATTCCCATATGATGAATACATTTTTCTTTGCTTTCGTTTCTTTTTCTTTCTCTATTAATCAAGAGTTTTTATTTCTTCATTTATTTTTCCGAAAAGCTTGTAATCCACCAGTCAGTATTTCCAAAAACTCATCCTTAAAAAATGTTTTGCGAGAACAAGTGTTGAGATGAGCCATAAAGGAAAAACCTGCTCTTGGATATTCTTACACTGTTGTATATCATCACTCTGTTACGTTCAGTGTATTCCATTTAATTTCCCTTTTTTGTGACACCAAGTTTTCCGAATTCTGCCTTGCCTACTTCTGCATTAGTTAAAGAGTTCCTACATTTCCCAGAATGCCTGCTGCCCCCCCCTCCCCCTTCCAAGCTGCTGGTTATACACGTAGCTCAAGAAAGTGCATTGCTACAGCGCAGTAAGGACTAAGAGAGTGAACTTTTCCAAGTCAAGTCAAATCTATTTATAGAGCCCAGCCACAAACGTCCTGCCTCACCGTCCAGCTGAGAAAAAGTGAGTCACATCTCTAAGTAAAACCCCAAACCAAGTTGTTTTTAGGTTACTGTGGGTGGAGGATGATCGCTGAAAATCAAAATGATGAGAGATAGAGGCTCTTCCTCAATGATTCCGAGGAACTAACACCAAAACCTGACATTTACCACCAATGTTTTACACAACTGAGACTCTTCTGTCAAACCCCATTGTAGCTGCACTGGAAATATCACATTACTGGGGTCCTACTGATCACCCCAAAGTGCTCAAACAGATATCCAAAAGTACCCAAAAGTACTCAAAATTGATCATTTACCCAAACACTGTGTTTTGTGGTACTTTTGTGGATTTTGGGAGTCTTTTGGGTACTTTTGGGCAACTGTCACTCAATGTTTTTAGGTACTTTTTGGTGATTATTAAGACCCCGGTGCTATTCTACATTGCCTATATTTGGTGAGTTATCAGGAATGAAAACAATATACCACCAAACAACAAACTGGTCCCAGAGATTCAGGGTACATTGCTATTAGCCTTTAGTTTTTAAAACCGGGTTATCACATGCTAGCATAATCATGTTCTTTACTTTGATGCCAGGAATCTTTATGTGAGAGCACACATGAGCGTTTCCAGATGGGGGATAAAACTCTTGACGAAGAGGTACCTGGCAACGCAGAGCGGCTCCGTTACCCAGAGGAGTCATTAATGCTTCGCCGGGTTATCACGGGACTGATATCTAACTTTGGCAGCTTTTCTCAAACACTAATACCTGACTGACTTTGTGTATAAAGATACACAGCTTGAGTTTCCATCATAGACACTTATCACTTTCACCACACATGACATGATATTGTATTTGGAACAGGAAAGTTAGTACAACTGAAAAAAATCTGCTGAAAAGGAAAAAGAAAAACATGTCATTAAGCCTCATATTAAATGTTTTAACCATATTTTTCTCAAAACAAGTGAAAAAAATCTGGCAGTGTTTAAGATTTCAAGATGAATAATTTTTCTCACAGTCTATGACTAATCTGATGGAGTACTAAAAGTGAAACTCAAGTGATGGGACTTCCCTTAAAGCTGTGGTGTGTGTGTGTGTGTGTGTGTCGGGTCACCTGGAGCAGTCGTGTCCGCTCCACCCCGGGCTGCAGTGACACTTGTTCGGCCTGATGCACCTGCCTCCGTTCAGACATGGTGATGAGCACACAGCTGTGGATGCAGCAACGTACACACACACACACGCACACACACACATACACACACACATACATAAGTAAATGCACGGCACAGTCATCATTTCTTAGGAATCAACTTCCAACCCCCCAACCCCCGGTACGGAGCAGACTGAGGGTTTTTCCATGGAACAGCAACAAGTCACATCATCTAATGGCCACGGCTCTTAAAGGGCAGCTCCACCAAACTCACTGTTAGGATGTATTATCCAAGGTTGTTTTTAACGCTGTGGACTCCCCCTCGGACAACATTTGGAAACTCAACCAGTGGGATGAGATAATCCTACTTGTTTCCAATGCTAATTAGTTTCCATAGTTTTCTTGAATCAAATGTCATTTTCTTGATTCTACTGGGCTGATCTGCCTCATTCTGCCTTGTTCCAACATATTTATAATTGTTCCCAGAAAACAAGTGAAACTGCTCTGGAAACAAGTGGGTTTATCTCATCCCACTGGAAGACTTTAACACTGAACATGAGACTAAATGACTTAAAATGGAGATTTATTTTTTGCACTGCTTAATTTAGCTCAATCTATGGATGTCTGCAGGATTATGTAGATGCTACAGTATTTGATCCCACAGACATTCAACAATTGGGCTAAGCTAGCATAATATTGCTGTTTGACATAACTTCAAACTGCATGCAAATACATAAAAAGGGCTAACTCCAAATGCATCTATTAGTTTCATCTAGATTGTATAAATTCTCTGTGCACAGATGTGTCATCATTTTACAGTGCTGGTGAAACTGTCTATAAGTGCTAGATTCAGCGAACACTTCTTCAGGTTTGTGTTCTCTTGCAGCTTTTAGTTCACCTGAGGAAAGAAGATAAGCTGTAAAATTGTCCTGATCTATCTCTTTAATCAAATGACAGATGATTCATGCTTTTCTAGAGCACCACCTGCTTCAGATAGCCAACAAAAAATCAGTTCATTAAAAATCCTTCAAGCACATCTTGTCCCCCTTCAGCCCCCGAGCCTCCCCTGAAACTGACCGGCGCCTCCCACTTTGAAAACCTCAAAGGTAATTGGTTGAAAGAAAACAGCGTGTGCATATGTGCTTCACATGATTTCATTTTATCGACTATCTCTGATGGTGCAATGGGTCACTTTGTAATTTCTTTAATCACACGTAACTGAGGACCCGCAAAACATCTGAAAACAACCTCGGGCAGATCAAGGGAAATGTTGAAAGGTTAATTTGGGTGCGATTCCCCTTCAAGAGGGGGTGGGCAATCCACTACTCAGTGTGTTTCCTGCAGCGTCGAGCTCTCAGGCAACAATACCTGTCACTTACCTATGTTACTATGGCAACAGAGTGACGCATTGCCTTGACAGACAGATGGCTGAGTACTTAGGTATCCATTCACTCTCTCCTTAGTGCCATCTATTATGGTAAACACAATGTCCAAAATAGAGCAACTCCACCAAAGCTTTTCTCCTGGGAAAAATGCAGCCATGATAATGCAGCTGGCCGACTTTGATGATTTTTGTGATGATGCAGTATTAATCATTATTCACTGTAAAGCCAGAGAGTCTGCAATGTGCCTCTCTCATAACAGTTTTGAGAAATCCCAATGCTTCTGGTTGCACCCGCCCAGCTTAAAGTAATTTTCAGAAAATCTTGGTTGTTAAATGTCTAAAGTAAATTTGGCAAGCCCCCAGTGAATTACTACATACACTGCAGAAAATGCTAATCATAACAGATAATTGAATATAGTGTTTAGTCTTAAAATCTTTCTTCCTCTAGCATGTTGCAACATGTTGCAAGAATCCTCTCAACATGTTGCAAGAATCTTCTCTAATTCTTAAAAGTTTTATTTCAAAACAGTTTCACAGGCTTCCAGGAAATCTTTAAAGCTGCAATAACAAAAATCACCAAGGGTCAATTTAAGTGTGAACCTTGTAGACTCAACTGCAAAAACCTGTGGAATAAACTCATAATATGAGGGTTGAGTCTACAAGGTTCTCATCATTGGCCTGACTGATAAATTATGCGCTCATTCATTTTTTTTTTGTATTTTGT
>OMLF01024319.1:36811-55015 GCA_900302615.1 Holocentrus rufus
GTGCCAGTAAAGTCTAAACAGTACTCATTTTCGCAATTGCATTTATTGCAGCGTTAAACAAATCTGCATTGGAAACAAGTCGAAAAATTTGTTATGAAAATACATGATTACAACTAATTTTAAGTTTAAACAGTTTAAGGTTGAATAATAGAAAAGTTTGAAACTAAAGGATGTTTTGAGATGGTCATTTTTTGCTGTGCAGCAATTATTTATAAAAATTATATATAAAAAAAGAAACACCACCTTATGACTTCAAACCTCCCCCTCACCCCGTGATGCGATGCGTCAGAGTCATAATGACGCTGACATCACCGCTGCACTTTAAGGGAACCCTGGTTACCAACTTGAAGGCTTCCTCCTTTTTTATTTTATCGTAATTTGACTACCATTGTTCTATAAATATGCTAAACCTTAGTTCTTAGATCGTCTGTCTTAAGCATAAAAAAAATTACTGACATGGTGTTTCTTCACAGTGAAAACACAATATAGTGTCATACAACCCCACCGCTGAGTTAAATATAGACTCATAATGACAGTGACATCAGCACTAGTCCTCAGGGGAGCCGCGTCAATTGAACTGCACCTCACTGAGGTAGTAATATACACAAATGCTAACCTAAACACATGAATGCGTCACTCAAACACACACTCACCACTGTGACAGCGTGTACCCGTCCACCCTGTGGGACACTCGCACTGGTAGGGTGCCACGCAGCGCCCTCCGTTGAGGCACGGCAGGATGCAGATTGCTATTATTGTTATGGGGGAGGAAGGAGAGACAGGTATGAGCAGGAGGCCATCTCAGGTCATCAGCCCCCCCTCCACCTCTCTCTGAAAAGATCTTGTTTGATTCAGTGTTGTGATAAAGCCGCTGCACTTTGGACAGCAGCCCATTCTTCTCGATCAGGGAGCCTCTCAGGATATTAAAACAACAGGAATGATGGATGAGGAAGTGATTCGCTCTTTAAATATCTGTGAGCAGTAAGACGATCGAGTGCCGGGGTAAATGGATATTCACTCCACGGCTGAACTTGCCTGATGTGAGTGAACAGCAGACACAAAGTCTGTGAGCTGCATGACAGTGTTTTGTTGGAGAGGAGCGAATGAATAATACTCTGCTCTCTCTCTCTCTCTCTCTGTTTCTCCCTCTTTCTTTCTGGAGCAGGGAACAACCACTGACTCAACCCTTTATCCCTCCCCTCTTTGTGCTATTGTCTGCTAAATCCTGCTTAGAAAACTGATTCACACTCTCACTGCCTTTGCTGGCATTGGTTTGCTGAGAGTGATGACACACTCAATCATCTATTACACTGACCTAAAATCACACTAACATCTGAACAGGTTTACTGGCATTTTAGACCCGCTTTCTAAACCCTAAATCGGCCCTAGGTAATAGACCTTTTTCACAACAAATGGTAGGGCAAGTACAGGTGTTACTAATGACATTGATCAAGGCTCAATTCAGCTGCATTTGAATGGAATTGAACCTTAATGTCATAAGTAACACCTGTGTTTACCTGCTTTTGCATGCCAAAATGGCTGCCATGAAAAAGGTCTATTATCAGCTTTGGCAGAGGTGTAAACAACTCACTTGCTAATTTGCGACCCATGTAGGCCCGATAATGATACAAGACATGCCCAGTAATTTATGGAAAATGATAAATTACCAATCAATTGCCATGTTTTGGACTGGACTCTGACTTATGCTCATACTATAAATGTAATGAGAAAGCTCTGGGGACGAACTTGGAGGAAACGGTGCATTTTAGTGGGTTTGGAAGATTATGCTAACGGTGGGTAGTCCCAAAAAAAGAAGAAGATCTAGCATGATGTTTTGGGTAATCTTGTGTCTTGTGAGTTTAGTGACTGATATTCAACAGGATAAGTACTTACGCTCTTCACAAAGTCGGCCCATCCAGCCCTCTGGACAGGAGCAAGTGTTCGGCCGCTGACACACACCTCCATTTTGGCAATGCAGCCAACACACCGCTGAGGGAAAGGCCATACACACATCAGACTGAGATTACAGGAACACTGCCTGTGGCTGAATACATTTTTTTTTTTTATTCCAAACTTGCAACCAGTTTTAGCTGCTTGTGTACAGTAACACTAGAGGAGAACAAGATGCTCAAGGTTTCCAATCCATTTACATTTACAGCGAGAGAAGAAGACAGTTACATGTTGTGCTTGTTATTCCTCGGCCGCAGCCTCCAGAACATCCATGCAGTGAGGAGAGCAAGTCTTGGCCATGCAATGACATGCACTAGAATAAAGAGAGCATTCACATGGGGAGATTAAATTCCATCTCAGACACACGATCGTCCACATCTCCATCCAAGACACCGCCCCTCGACAGAAAATCCTTTGACATGGATATCCTTGTTTTTGTACAGTATGTGTGTGTGTGTGTGTGAGAGAGTGGACAGTGAGGGATTCAGCAACTGTTAAAGAAAGGATCCTGTTTTCATTAGTGAACCAAGTGAATGAGCATTTGAATTTCATGATGCATGATACCGGTCGTGATTTCTCCTGATTTGTTGTTTTTGAACCTTAGTTAGTGGGCAGGTCACTAAAGAACAAAGTCTTATTTATAAGAACGGCCTGAAGAGGCGGCGAGGGAGGAGACTCAGGAGTAGATTCAGTATGTGGGCTGGACGCCGTTACCTGTGCTGATGTATGTAAAGCAACTCTGTTTGTTTATGCAAACATTTTATACCAACAGTTTTGCCACTTCCGTGAAGAGTAAAATTCAAATTGTGACCTGGTCAACGGGCGAATATGAAAATTAGGCACTGAAGGAAAAATCTATCCTCGGGCACTCTGGTATATGACTACACTTTTTCTCAACCTATCACTGCTTGCCCCTGAAATCTATATTGATCTAAAACAGACTGTTAATATTTGGCCAGTTATCCACAGAAATAAGAGAAATACACCAACTAACAATATAACCCACTCCCAGTAGCTGCTGAGTGTTATTGTTTTTAGGGTAGATTTTTTCTTCGATGGGGCTGGATCCAGGAGAGTACTTATCTAGTGGTTGCAGAGTCAGCAGCAGGACACAATGCCAAGCGTTAACAGGAATATGAATCAGTTACAGTGCAGCAGAAGGGAAGAGGTTCTGAGGTGAAGCTGACGACCTGGATCATCCCGCTCCCAAACTTCACTGTTAATCAGGAAATAGCAAAACGGATCCAGTAGCAACAAAGTCCTGGCAGCTTCAAACTGCACAAAAATCTCCATTTTAACAAGTAATTTACATTCGTCTCATATTCAGTGTTAGAATCCTTTTTTGTTCAAACAAGGTAAAAAAAATCTGCCGGTGGGATTATCTCATCCTTCTTGCAGATTTTTTACCTTGTTCTAAGAAAAACAAGATTTTAACATCTTATATGAGACTGGATGACTTGGTAAGATGGAGATTTTTTGCAGTACTCCCTACAAAGACATGTGCAGCTTGTTGAAATGCAGCAGGAAACACACTGTGGAAAACAGGCACAGAGTTTATTTCCCACATGGCGGAACATGTGCACCCATGGGAGACCAGCAGTAGCAATCCAGATGTAACTGTCAGGTAGCAAAGAAGAGCTGAAAAGCATCAGAGCATCAGGAGTAGAAGGGAAATAAAGAAAAAGAGGTCCTGGGACGGGGGGAGCCCCTTCTCTAAAAGGTGCATTCTCTCTACCTCTGCATGTGGGAGGCGGCGTCCAGGTGCCGTTCTCCAGGCACCTGCTCCTTCCAACGCCATCCATGGCGTAGCCGACAAAACACGAGTACACCGCCACATCCCCAAACTGGAAGACCGCCCCCCGCACCACCCCGTTGGTCACGTGGAGAGGAGGGCCACAGGACACCCCTGCACAACAGCCCAAACGGATTGACCCATGTATCACTCGCTGCACCTCATTTTGTATTGAAATAGCGTCCTTTACTTCATTATTTATTTATTTTTAATCATTGAAATCAATCCTGAACATGCTGCTGATGCCTTGGCACAGGATTCTGGCTCAGTGGCTTTCATTACTGCCTGTGTTTTGTTATGAAATCAAATCTCAGTGGCGCTATAGTGGTTTATAGTGGGATTTCCTACCTTTGGCACCAGTGCAAATTGGGCATGCGGTCACTATGATTCAATATCATTTTCCTCTTTTACATGTTTCTTGCATATAACCAGGAAGAGGTGCCCTGCAGAGTTGTATTTTGTATATTCTTTATTATGTTGCCTGTGAGCAAATTTCATGCATAATTTCCAAAAAATGTGCAAATGTGCAAATCTGACAAATCTACAATTCTGTCTAGGCAAGTTCCCCTTGGGACCTAAATGGGAATAGAAGGATTTTATTGCACATGCAAAGAAAAGGAAAAAAAAACAACAACAACATCATGCAACTGCAAACAGCAAGCCATAGCAACGCAGCCGCCATTGTATTGCATATTCACATCAACTGTCCCAAAGAAGATCACAAGATTATGTGACAAAGGTTGCCATAGCAGCAGCAGAGGTAGCCCCCTAATTAGTCCAGCATGCAGGACAGCAGCACAGCGTTTGATGCAGCCCCATTTGTTTTGATAAAATCTCAGTGAGAGACAGACACAGAAATGGAAAAGTACTTAAGCGGACAGGCCGGGCGGGCGGAAGTGAGGAATCGTGCTAATGCGCAGCGGTGCTTGGCACAAGACAGGACAAACATGCAGAGGGGTGCAATAACAAATACACATTGATTTTTGCTTATCATGACTCATGGATTACGACATGACTCAGTGGTTTCATTACTCAGCGTTTCGTTATGACAGATATTAGATCACTGAATATCCAGGCAATGTGAATCACTGTGAACAGTAATTGAGGTTAGGCGACAGACATATTGATTGGTTGCTCCTTAGACTCTGATACTGTCTGGCTCAGCAGGCATTTTGAACATGCAGATACAATCAAAGTCTTCTGTCCCAACCTCAGAAACAACATCAACCTCCATGTATTCACTCATATCTAACCTCAACTTCTGGAGAATGATTAACACCATGTCTCTGTGGGAGATCACATTATGTTTTATGGTGTGAGTTAATAAAATAATATAAATTAGAGGTGTGTCAGTTGCATGGAGGGACACCTGCATTGTTGACACAGTAACACGGTCAAACCATGAGAGTTCCTTGTCAATATTTATGTTCATATCAATATCCTTGCAAGGGCAGAATGAAATAAAACAGATGCTGCGATGGCACCAGATGTTAAACAATGAACCCTTATGTGTGTGTGTGTGTGTGTGTGTGTGTACATGTAGATCAAAATTATAGTGATCTCCAGAAATGGAAAGTAACGATTTCAAATTGTTCCAGTTACTGTAGTTGGATTGTAGTGGATTTTGGGGAAGATTTTGGAAGATGTGCACTGCCACATAAAAAACCTAAGCACTATTTTCTTGTGAGGTCCCCTTTAAGTGTTTATCTGGACTTTCTACGACTATTACTCCGACTTCAGTTACATGTAACTATAGCAACAGTTCATCTGCTTGAGAAAAATATTTCAACATTATTTCCACCTATGTTTTTTTTCCACTGGATCGAGCCGTAATACGACAGCGAGGCTTCATTTGTACTTTGGAAATACTGACTAATTGATTATCAGGAGTGATTATGTCGTGATTTGACTTTGACCCTCCAGCTGTAAAGACAATACTTACTCTCACACACAGAGCTGATGGGGGTCCAGGTCTGGTCGGGCCTACAGGTGATGGTGCCGCTGCCTTTGGCCTGCTGGCCCTTGGGGCAGCTGACCGAGACCGCCTGGCCGACATGAAACACCTGCTGGGAGCCGTTCACGCTGCTGGTCTCCCTCCAGCCCGGGGGGGCCGGGCAGGACCTCGCTGTGGGCAAAACACACACGATGGGTCATTTTTAGAAGTTCAGCTGACTCATTTTGTCTTTCGATTCACACGGCAGCTAGATTATATTTTGTGGTGCTGCGCGTCTCTTTTTATGCTCGTTAGCAGCAGAAATTAACCACTAGCAGGCTGATAAAAGTACAAAATAGATGTTTAAATTTGGTTCACAGGCGATCTAAAAATACATGCTTTTTGAAGGGAGTGTGTGCAGCACCAACAAGTCTTTACTGTACCTTCTGCCTGGCTATTGCACTTATCTATCATGTCATTTCTCACACAGACAAAATATCTATCTACATTATATACTGTATACAGCAAAGTAAAAAGTATGAAGTAAAATGCAGAATTGCTTTATATATTTATATTTGAGGTGGTTTGTCCATTGGTAGCTCCAAATGGCAGTGAGATGCACCTTCACTTTATTACCCAGAAATGATGTAATATGATATCAGTAAACTGCACAGAGCACCCTTATGTTTATCATTTCCAACAGGCTGTGACTGCTTTACACAAAAGGAAACAAAAGGGACAAGAGAGGTGAAAGATCTGATGTTGGTGAGTCCAGGTTTCTATGGACAGAGCGCTCACGCACCCAATTTTTGTTTCAATATGAAATTTTCATTCATCATTTCATGTGGATTCATCATTTCTTTAGGCATTTTGGGCTTTTTTTTTTTAACAGCAAGCAAGGGCTTATTGACGTCTTATGTGGTTCTGTGTGGTGAAATGGATTAGGAAAGCCAGCGGTGTTGCCAAATAAACAAGCAAACTAACTATCAGTGTTGCAAACCTTGCTAGAATGTGCAAAATTGTGAAAATGCAACCAGACATGTTGGTGAGGTGTAAACAAGCTGCATCATCCTAGGACGACACTCAGACTGTGTAAATAATGACACAGAACAAAAGTCTCTTCATAAATTCATTTATCATCTCTGGATACTCTGCAGGTCACTGTGCCCTGTTGCTGTACTTCATTTTAGTAGCTATTGCTTAATCCAGAGCTAGACCTTTTAAATGTGTGTGTGTGTGAGTGTGTGTGAGCTTCTCACGTTGGCAGGTGGGGAAATCGGAGCTCCAGGTGTTGCCCCCCATACACACCACCAGCGGCTCCCCCTGCAGGCTGTAGCCTTTATCACACTGGAACTCGACAGCGCGCCCCGTGTTCAGGTTGTGCTCCAGCACCTTGCCGTGCGGGATCTGCTTCGGCCTGTCGCAGCCCTGCGCCGCTGGGGGTGACAGAAAGGGCAGAGGTACTAAACACACATGACATTGGTCTTTGCTTCCTTCTTCTGCCTTCCTTTTCTCTTGATGGAGTTTGAGTTTCTGCAGGTGGTTCCCTTTTCTTTGTCTGTTCCACCATGGGGGCTATCACTGCTCATGCCAACAATCCAGTTCTTCTTCTTCTGTTTATTATAAACAAACTGCTGACACGACTTTTGATCATGTAAAAATACTTAATTTCCTGTGCTCTGGAGGAGTTTTTCCTTGGAAACGCAAACAACAGACACAGAACATCTACAAAACCTTTAAACAGCTGAGTATAGGATATATAAGTCCATATAAAAAGAAAGAAGAAAATTCTTCCTATGCTGAAATATAATAAATTTTTGTTGTGTGTTGTCTTCTCTCATTTATGTTCTATTTGAAGCACTTTGCATTTGACTGTAAGACGTGCGCCAAATTACAGTTTTGTCTTTGGTTTCATTTTGTTTGGTTTAGATTACAGCACAATCCACATGCATTTACATGAAAACGTCGCAGATTACACCTTTAAAACACAACGTCGACTGCATGTCTTCCCTTACGTTCACACGAAGGTGCCGGTGAGCTCCACGTGCCGTTGGCCAGACAGGTGAGGATCTTTGGACCAACCAGCTGCAGGCCGGTGTTACACACATAGCTGGCATTGCTTAGGTAGGTCTCTCCCGTGGTCCGGACCAGTGCGTTTGTCACTGGGGGAGGAGGCCCACAGGACTGTGCTGGGAAGAGAAACAGAGGCCTCAGTAATCCCCTGGGGAGTTTCACACACCCAGAAATATTATGAGGGAGTCTTCGCTATTTTCTTTCCAATTCACGATGCTTTCTTGGCAAGACGTGTGAGAATAGTACCGCCATTACATTAGGATATTTCTCAGTTTGCCATCTCTCCTTCTCTCATAACCAGACAAACATACCAACACACTCCGGCTGCGTCCCGCTCCATGTTTTGTCTCCCTGGCAGGTCTGGATCGAGTCTCCCTGTCATAGAGAGAATACACAGTGAAGCCACAAGAACAGTAGATACACAACGCACAGCAACGTGTCGCCTGCAAGACACTTTCTGATAGCAAGAAACATCTGATACAATAAAGATCGATGATATATTTTTAACTTGTGACAATCTGTACCTTTCCTGTTTCACACAACATGTAATCCTAGAACTTGAACATTTCCTTTCCGTATGAGAGGTGTACTGTTCTCTAAGTTGGCATCTGATCATTGTGATGAAACATATAGTAGACAATGTGCTTCTTTATTCAAATCGAGAAGAGGAAGACATCAGGTATCAGTGTGTGTGGACATATCTGTGTGACTCAGCTCTTTCTTTCTGCAGTGGGACCACACACTCCCCATTCCCGGCTTTGGTCATGTGACTTCTTGTAATCTGATTGTCAGATTTTTTTTTTTGTGTCAGCCATTACCCATTAACAATGTGAGGAGGAACGCCTGCGGTTTGTGGGCATTGTGGAAGAGATAAAGAATCCAGCTCAGTGTGTTTTATTTAAAGCATTGTCTGCACTGATGACATCTATCAGGGGTGATTAGAGGCACAAACAGAGGGAAAATTTGTTTGTGAACCAGCAGGGTGGCGGCTCCGACACCTCATGATTCTCCATCAATCTAGCCGGCATAGTGTGTGTGTCTGTGTGTGTGTGTTTTGTGCAGGATGATCAGTCACCTACAGAATGACAAGCTTTGTTTGCAAGATTGTATGATAGCACCTTGATCACTTTGTTACACTGTAAAATAATTGATGTTTTACCATGTTTAGTTGTCATTTGATTGCAATTATCTTATCCAGCTGTGCTTGTGAAACAGCTGTTTTATGTTGTTTTGTTTATCTGTTTGTTTTGAGATGAGTTTTTTTTTTTTTAAATGACTCATGTTTTTAATCAAGGATGCAAAAGTATTTTTTTTAATTACTCTGATCTCTGTGTACTGCCAAAGCATTTTAATCACCTTTTTATTACCATAGCAATAAAAAAGAAAACACCTCAGCAGGATGATTAGTACCTTCATGTCAAAGCCAGGCAGGCAGGAGTACGTGACGATGTCCCCGTAGTTGTAGCCGTCTCCCTCGGCAACGCCATGGAGGAGAGGAGGAGGTTTCTCACACACCACCAGCTCACAGGAAACCGACGAGATGCTGGGAGACCAGCTTCCCCCCAGCTTATCAGACAGGAAATGCTAAATAAGTTTCGGGTTGCTTCATCAGATCATCAGCAGAGTACGGGCATGGGAGGAGCCTCAAAGATACACTTGTGGTGACTTTGCTTTTCTTTTCCCACACTGTGGTTTCCATTGACAGTGTGAATTATGAAACCACTGCAGCACACTTATACAAACAAGGCTTGTTTCTTGGGTTCTCATATAGAATCACGAGTGCTTTGGATCACAGCAATACAGAATTACAAACATTAATCGAACAAAGCTTCTCTAAATCTTACTCCAGTGTTTTATAATCCAAAATCACTGCATTACTTTAAACTAGGGGTCTTTTACAAATTCTCTGCATGCATATAATGTATCCAAGAACATTTTTTTAACCATGCAGCTGCATTCATATTAAGAATCTAAGAGCAGCATCACACACTGCTATTTTACATGACAAATCCAGTCTCTCTCCTACCTGGCATTCAGTGCGCGCTGACCCCTGCAGGTAGAAGCCAGGAGGGCAGGAGAGCGTGACAGAGCCCCCTACAGGGGTGAACTCCTCCCCTGTGACCACCAGATAGGGGATGGAGAGGCTTGTGGGGAGCTGGCACGGGGTGGGCCGGCACCGCACACTGTGTTTGGACCAGGTACCGTCACTCTGGCAGGACAGAGACGCCGTCTGCGTGGCTAGTTCATATCCGTCCTCACACCTGGAGAGCAAGATAAAAGAAAAGGATCGGAGGAGGAAGTGAAAAGAGAAATAATGGAGAAAGTTTGGAAAGAATTAGAGAAGAGAAATACGTCTGTTATTCTTAAGATATTCCCAAATGCAGGAGATTTGTTGACTTTGATATCACAAACAGTAACAATAATTATAATATTTACCTGTATGTGATCTGGCTGGGGAAGGTGAAGATGTCTCCCAGCACCTGAGCGTGCTTGACAGACGGAGGTTTTCCACAGCTGACAGGCTCACAGCTGATCCTGGGTGCCCCCCATCTGCCATCTCGCCCACAGGAGAGCAAGGGGTAACCCTTTGACTGGAACCCCGGTCGGCACTTGTATATGACCGTGTCTAAGAAAGTGGCATTGCCGCCCTGCATGACAGCGTTAGGAACTGTAGGCGGGGCGACAGCGCACCTTCCCCGGCCACACACAGGCACCCCGGGGCTCCACATCCCTCCCTTCTCACACATGGCCTGAGAGGGACCCAGGAGCCTGTGGCCGTCGTCACACTGGAAGTGCACTCGCTCTCCGCAGGCGTGGTTGCGACCCAGGACGACGCCGAATTTCACCACAGGCGGGGCGCAGACGCAGGGCCGGCACTGGGGCACGGTGCCCTCCCAGAGCCCCTGGGCTGAGCACCGCAGCACGGGATCCCCGATCACCTCGTAGCCCTCAAAACAAACGTACTCCACCACGTCGTCGTAGTTGAAGCTGGAGCCGTTCAGGAAGCCGTGGCTGATGTCCTCAGGTGGGTCGCAGCTGACAATATCACAGTGAGGTGCCGGTTTGTCCCATAGTCCGTCTGCTTGACAAACACGTGTAGTGTCTCCATTGAGGGTGTACCCCTCATCACACTCATACGTTACCTCGCCATTGAATCCATAATCTGACCCCAGGACACGACCGTTGGGAATTGTTGAGGGTTTGCCACAATCAGTAGGAACACAGGAAGGAGACTTATTGCTCCAGGTGCCATCAGCCTGGCAGACACTGACAGATTTCCCTTTTAAGAGGAAACCAGTCTGGCAGCTCAGTTCCACCTCATTATTATAGGTGTACTCCTCACCTTTAACAGTAACATCAGCGGGGACTTTCGGGGGACCACAGGACACAGGTTCACACCATGGCTTCTCTCCGTCCCACTTCCCATCTACCTGGCATCTGATAGCGTCTCTGCCCTTAAGAACAAACCCAGGACTGCATTCATAACGTAGGACCTCTGGGTAAACAAAAGCACCCCCATGGGCCGTGCCATTAGCAAGGGTCCCCGGGTCCCCACAGGAAATGGGCTGACAAACCGGGGCGTCGTCAGTCCACAGTCGGCCCGACACGCACTGCCTGACAGGCTTGCCCTCCAGCTCATATCCCTCCTCGCATGCGTACTTAACCAGACTGCCGAGGGAGGTGTCCGTCACATTCACCCAGCCGTGCTCAGGCCTCGGCGGTGTTTCACACTCTGCTGGGACACATGAAGGGGCCGTCCCGTTCCAGCTCCCATCGTCCTGACACAACAGCGTGGTCGGGCTTGTGAGGTCATAACCTTTGTGGCAACGATATGCAATCAGCGTCCCCTGCAGGAAGCTCAAGTCCATGGGTGAGGCTAATGCAGTGTCTTTAGATTCTCTCCCTGGCTGATAGGTGCCAAATTCCATCACCCTAACATATTCCCCGAAGTCAATATGAGGAGGCAGGCCACAGTCCGAGGGAACGCAGACTGGAACAGAACTGGACCAGCCAAACTCTTCACAGGTCAAATGGTTCTCGCCCACTAGCTGGAAGCCGGGGAAACAGCTGTAGAAAATGGTGACGCCGAAACTATGGTCCAGCCCCTCTACGAAACCGTTCTCAATGGGTTTGGGCGGAGTGCAGGATATCTGCACACAAACAGGCGGCTCCACGTCCCACTCCCCATCGGAAAGGCACCTCACAGTCTCTGGGCCTTGGAGACGGTAACCACGGCGACAGGAGAAGGTGGCGCCATGACCGAATTGGAGTTTTGTGAATGTCACTTTTCCGTTGTCTATTGGTTTAGGGATGGAGCATTCAATTGGGCGGCAGGAAGGCACCCCTCCAATCCACAGTCCGCTCTCTCCGCAGAGGACAGTGGCGTTCCCTACTAAATTATATCCAGGTTTACAGCTGTACTGCGCTGTACTGAGGTACATCAGACCCTGGACGTCGACGATACCATTGGAAATCTCTGCAGGCTGAGGGCATTCGACAGGGATGCACTCTGGGTAAGGACTGCTCCACTGTGCAGAGGCTAGACAGGAAACAGAGGACTCTTTCCTTAATGTGAACCCACCCATGCAGGAGTAGGGCACCACTGAGCCAAAAGCAAAAGGAGCTGAGATAGAAGGTGAGGAGGGGCCCCCAAATGACACCTCGGGAGGTGGCCCGCAGAAAACCTGCTTGCACAAAGGGAAGGTGTCGTTCCATTCCTGGGACTGGGTGCAGCGGAGGATCCGGGCCCCGTGGAGGACATAGCCGTCCTCACAGGACAACTCCACCGTCCCAGAGTCAGAATCCAGGCCCTTCAAAACCAGATGGTTTTCCTCCAGTGGCGGTTCTGGGCACTGAACTGGTGAGCAGCGCGGACGCCTCGTCTTATCCCACTTCCCGTATTTCAGACAGGTCCAGATGGCGTCACCGGCCAGTTCGTAACCCTCATCGCAGGCGTACTCCACTTTTCGGCCCACCTCAAACACAGAGCCCCTGTAGTGCCCGTGGACAATGTCGGGAGGAGGGTCACAGGTCAGAAGGACACAGGAGGGAGGGTCGCTGTTGGACCACTGGCGGTTGGCCTGGCAACTTCGCTCTGGACGGCCAACCAGTCGATAGCCTGGGTTACACGCATACATGACCCTGCTGTTGAAGTAGAATCGGCTGTTTTGCTTGTTCTGTAGGGGGATAAATGCAGACGTTTCTCAGGAGAAGACAATACATAGACTTGCCTTTTTTAACATATCTAGTCATTATTATTTAATTTATGGCTATGAAGAAAATGGTGCTATTTTATCATTAAATCGATGAGCTTTTGAAATTATAAAATGGAAATTTAACAAGATTCAAGGGAGTCAAGTTTCTTGAAACACACACACTATAAAAAATAATGAAGCTTGTCAATTGTGACAAAGAAAAATATGCAAACTAACTTTGAGTAGCTGGTATTTCTGCTGTACTGGTAATATTGCATTCTCACTGTTTTTTAATTCTCATATTCATAGGAGTGGTTCATGCTGGTAAATGTGGTTCGTACCTGGATGAATCCATTGCTGAGTGGCGGAGGGCTGGAGCAGGAGACGGGTATACAGGTAGGCAGAACTCCGCCCCACTCCCCGTTGGCCTTACAAGTCCTCCTCTTCTCCCCTCGTATCAGGAAGCCTTTATCACAGCTATATGCCACCACGGCTCCAAAACTATAGTTTGTCCCGATCACGTACCCTCGCTCGATGCCACCAGGCTTGGAGCACCTCACTGGGACACAGACAACATCGTAGGGTGAAGGCTCCCACTCTCCTCCCATCATGCATCTCAGGGTTGCTGTAGTGTTGAGCATGAAGCCCTCCTCACATTTATAACTCACTTCAGTATTGCTGGCGTATTTAGGTTTGTTGACCGAGTCTAAAATAGCATGGGGTAGGTCAGGCGGGCGTTGACAAAAGTTTGCAATACAGCGAGGAGGCTCCAGTCCATCAGGGGGCGCCCACACACCCTGGGCATTACACACCATCTTGGAGTTGTTGCTGGCAGTGTAGCCGTCAGTGCAGTAGTAGTTAGCAGTGTCTCCATACAGCTGGTGGCTCTCATAGGGCTCAGCGTGGTCAATGGCCGGAGGCGGGCCACAGGAGCGGGGGACACACTGGGCGGTGCTGTCACTCCATTGGCCACTTGGGAGGCATTCTCTGGTCTCGGGGCCAATCAGAGTGTAGCTGGAGGCGAAGGACATCAACAGAGAGATTGTTATTAACACAGAAAGTAAGACATAAAAAGCAGGTGTCACACAGCAACATAAAATGGGTTTCAGTCAAGCAATGTGATTGGTTAGAGCCAAACCATAAAGATTATTTACATAAAGCATGACACAGCGTTTTTTTTCTTAGCAGCCACCCTTCTTGTTTTTTTAGTGAAAAAAAAGTGTTAGTAGAAGTGTTTTTGGGGCTGATACCAGGAAAAAAAAAAGGATGATTCTGACACATGTAGTATCATATTCTTCTCTGCAAGATTAGATACCTGATTAAAAAAGAGATTCAAGTCACAGGCTGTTATTCTGAAAAGCTGAACTTGTTTCAACTGATCTATTTTAGAGTTTTCTGAGTGTCACTTCCTATGCTTTTTTTAAATTCTTATATAGGGGTGTTAGTTTAAAACATATTTAGAAAGCGCACATACATTGGTGACACTGCAGAAAAGCCACAACACCTCCGATGGTGTTCCTTGCTGTGACTATGGGTCATGATGCCGACAGCATTTAATCACCATCATACCCATAATCCCAGTAGGGACTGTTTATTAATAGTGGTATTATTATTATTATCATAACTGAGTGGACTAGATTTACCCTTCTTTGCAGACGTAGTGCACCTTGTCTGCCAGTGCATGGTTATCTCCCACTGTCACAGCATCTTTCAGGGGCGGGGGGTCACTGCACAGGACTCTTGCGCAGCGTGGGGAGGGCCTGCTCCACTCCTGTGTCGCTTCACAAACCACTTCCATGGAGCCCTGTGGTCTTCGCACCAACACACAACTTAGTGTACACACCCAATACACTGGCGGTCCCAACGCTAACAAAAGCAATTACGGCGTCGCTCAGATTTATAGCCGATGACTCGTGGAAGCAGATGGACCATCAGCGATGACGGGAGACAAAGTCGTACAAAGTGTCATGCAGAGTCACACAGAGTTCGTTCTGTCATTTGAGGTAACAACTGTACTGATATGACCCAATCACATTTAACTTATTCTAAAGGCACAACAGTGGAGATTTTTTTTCCAACAATGACAAACCAAAACCACAGCTGAGAAAACGGATCATCTATCTAAAACTTCCTCATATGGTTTGTCATAGTTATTAACACGTCAGATGGACGGATTTTGTCTCATAGGATCATGTGACAAAAATGTCTAGGCAGGAAAATATTTAAAGGTCAACTTAGGATATGTGCGAGAATTATTTTGGCACAATTAGTCAAAAAAGCTGCAGAGATGCCAAGTTGCATTTAATAACCCACTGGAGTGAATGATATTTCTAACATAGTTGACATATCAATAGGATGGTGCAGTTACGACATCATGTGAATTCATATTCTCTGCTAGGCTCTATTATTTACTGGGCCTTTATCAATTCACTGTGCAGTGTTGCATTTGGTTTCATGAGGACATGTGGAAGAGATTTAATTTTCACCTCAGTTTTATATCAGCTTCTCTCAACTCGTTAGTTGCATAAGACTTCGAATAAAACAAATTAAGGCAATTAAAATAAAACATGAAGAAATTCTCAATTAATCAATTAACAGTAAAAGGAGACACAGACAGTGATGTATCCATACCTGTATCCCTCAGCACAGGTGTATGTGACAGTGGACAGGTACGTGTTTGTTTTGAGGGTGTACTGAGCGTGCTCGACAAGCGGAGGCTCCCCACAGGTCACCGGATGACACACAGGCGGCGTCCCGCTCCACCTCAGACTAGTCAGACACTGGAACTCATAGGGGACTTGAGGCAGGAAGCCCGTCGTGCACCTGAGTCAGACGAAAAGGAGGAGGGATTGACATGGAAGTTTGCAATGATAAAAACGGATATCCACTGTTTGCTAATTGAAATGTCACATGAGGTGTTCTCTGCTGACATAAGCTTCTCGCTCGGTGCATGCATTCAGTCGGGTCAACACCTTATTGTGTTGGAAGCGGGTGCAAATGGTACCTGAAAGTCACCTTGCTTCCATATGTGAAGTTGGTTCCCGTCATGATGGAGTTCTCTGGGACGGAGGGCCTTGGACAGGAGAGGGCTGGAGAGCAACATGAGGGGGACGATGAGTTTGTGATGATTTATTCTTTGCATTATTTAAATAATCTACTGAAAACCTAAAAACAATGCGGAAAGGTAATTTCTGTCATGTGGTGAAAACTTCAAATTTAATACCTTAATATCAATATCAATATTGTGATGATATCAGTGCCTTCATAAGATATTTTACACACAAGAGATTTTTTATAAGCAATTATTTGTGTATTTATGTGGATGAACAAGCAGGTAGAGGCAAATGATAGAACTACAAAAGTCAGAAAATCGCATCCCTTTAGTGTAATCCAGCCTTTAAAACCAGGAAATGATATTATTATGACATCCAAAATTCCTGACAATATCTAGTCTCATATCTAGTCTCTATATTGCCCAGATTTATTTTAATAAACATAAAATATCATAAATGCATTCCTTGCGTTCCACATTGATATTTTAACATGTTCAGGGAGCACCATGCAAGCCTTCAGTGGTGATGAAGAGGGGGTCTTCCAAAATATTTTGATGTATACAAAGAGACCGATCCCAAGCCAGCAGCTTGTATGGGCTGATCGCAGCAGAAAGAGCGAGGTCTGCGGTCGCTGAGTGAGTTCGTTCCTTTTTCTGCGTTTGAGAGAATGTGGCGTCGAGCCAAGGCGGCGGCTTTGCGTCGGTCAGGCCTTTCAGCCGCCCGCACAGAGGAAGACAAAGAGACAGCTGTCTATATAATCGTCCCTTCATAGCACCGGGGGTCAAGCATGAGTAGGGCAATGCGTAGAGCTTCTGTGTGTGTGTGTGTGTGTTTGTATCTGCTGTGTGGGAGCAAGCGGAAGGTGTGTGTTTGTGTTTATGCGATTGTGTGTGTGTGTGTGTTTCCTGAAGGGTATCGGGACTTCTAACATCTGCATAATAATGAAAGGCTGTGATTACATCTAACTGGGTAGTTTTTTTTTTTTTGCTTGTTATCCAGTGCCTATTGACCATTATAATCCCCCTGCCTGAATGCTTTGATTAGGAAGCTCTTTTATTACACTGAATAAAGAGTGGTTCACTGGACATAATAGTAACAAATCTGTTTCCATTGAGGTTCAAATACGTCATTGTGCGCTGTCCTATAACAGCTGATAAGAATGTGAATGCTGTCAGTGCAAAAGCTGTGCTTATACAGGAAAAGACCAATATTTATTTACTACTAGACCCATTGTGTTCACGTGCTTCTGTGTTGGTGTCAGAAAAGCCACCTGATCTGATGGGTGTAGCACACGCTTGGATGAAACACAAGATTCTGCTCAGTTGTTTTAATCGACTTGGGAAATGACTTCCTGGTGCTCACTGTATTGTCCTGCAAAGTTAGTATTTTTCTTAAAGTTTGTAAAGCCTCCTCAAAGTAAAATTCAAGCCCTTTTCAAGCACTTTCAAGGAAATTTCCAGGCTGTCGAAGCCTTTATCATTTAATCTAAATTGCTACTTTAAATGCAATTGCAAAAAATAAAGTTTATAGAATTCCTTTATACCCACAGCAATATTCATTTTGCTTATTTTTTAACCTGTTGTTCATATTAACTTTGATTGTAGTTTTGATCAGGATTATTTAATATTTGCTTATTTCTAGAACGTAGAATCATTTCAAATATTAAGATTTTTAACGAGTAACTGCATAGATGAAACACCAGATTCTGTTGAAAATAAACATTTTTCAAGTATATTTGAATTCAAACATATTCCTAACCTTAAAAGCATAAAATGAAGCATTTTCCAAACTTTCCAGATGACTGACTCGACACCCCTTGCAGAAACTCGGTCCAGATGTAAACAAACGTCCCATACTACACTGCACCGCAACGACATCAAGTCAAGCACATGGTGCCGCCCCCCTGCGCCTCACCTCTGCAGTACGGGTACGCGCTGTCCCAGTTTCCCGTCTCCAGGCAACGGATGCGAGACAAGCCAATCAGCTCGTAGCCGTCGTTGCAGGAGAAGATGACCTCGTTGCCCATCAGGAAGTTGCTGCCCTCTCTGTGGCCGAAGTCTGGAAACCCGGGATTCTCACACTTCACCGGCTCTGGTGGAGAAATGGTTCAGAAAAATACTAAAAAACACTTTCTCTAACATGAGGAGATTTTTATCAGAGGACATTTTTGTTGCTTGCCTTTTTTTACATTGTAAGTTCATTATTGTT
>OMLF01024324.1:9983-27495 GCA_900302615.1 Holocentrus rufus
GCTCAGCTTTGAGAAGCAGCTGCAGAACGAGAGGACACTTAAGATTCAGGTGTGTGTGTGTGTGTGTGTGTGTGTGTGTGTGTGTGTACGGCTGCTTGTGTACAAGTGGGTTTTAATGTAAGTGCTTGCATAAATGTGTGTGAGTGTATGTGTGTGTGCGTTCCTGGTCAAAGATCCAGCCAAGTCATGTTAAATTTATTTCACTGGAAGCACCAACAGAATTGGTCCAGCATAAAGTGATTTATGTCCCCTGCAGTAACAGCAAAACTGTCTAGTCATCGCTCTCAAGCAGAGGGGGAGGAATAATGGCAGGAACACCACGAAGAATTGCATTTGCATTTAAAATAAATGGGTTTAATAAAGTGATACACTCGGATTCAACAGGAGCTATTCAGTGGTAATGTATGTCACTTTGCCTGAGTGTCTGAAAGTTTAGGGAAGTTAGCGAAACGTGAAGATGTGCCACAGCTTGAGAATCTGTTGAGCTGACCAACAGAGAGCTCTGTAGGACATAACATACCTCTAATGTGCAATTATTCAAACATCTTGCCCGAGCTGCTGAGAATTACACACTACAATGGTGATTTAAATTTAGTATTATGCTATATCAGCAAGTATGTGTTTTTAATCTATTGCACTTGAACACACCATTTTATTACTGGAAACAAAAATTCCAACATTGTGACAGTAATGCAGTTTAAATGCTCCAACATTTTGGGCAAAATACCCTTTCTACGACTTACCCAGACTGAGACAAGATGTTCCATACCATTTTCACATCTGTACATTTAATTGTTCGGTACCATTGTAGCATTATATGTTAGCTTAGCATAAGTACTTGAAGTCTATAGGAGTTCCTCATCTGTGTACTCATGCTCAAACAGTTAAGGTTCTGAATCATTGTCTGTCCAGAGGAAATCAAATTCATCCTCATGATCACAAGTAATGTTTTTGAGCTACATAGCTGGTCACCTGAGTTTTGTTTGTGAATGAGTGCACTTTGTGCTGGATTTAACTATACCTACAGCAGTGTGCAGATCACTGCTCTAGACCATCAGCAGTTATAGTTCCTACCATCTAACTTCTCCTAAAACTAAACTCTTGTTTTTAAAATAATATTACAAGATGTGTATTTCAAATACACATGATACATTAGTAAATAAGACAGCTTCAAAGTTGTTGTAAGGTTTATTTTTTTCACTTTGACGGAGCTAGGCTAATGCCTCCTATAGACTTCCAGTCTTCATGCTAAGCTAACATGAAATGCTACCCATAGGAACAGAACCAGTGGATGTACAAAGGTGAAAATGGTATTGAACATCTTGTCTCTGTCTGTATAAGTCACAAAAAGGCTGTTTTGCCCAAAACACTGGAGTACTCATTCAAAGTAAAATAAAAAGGCAACACAAACAGTAGGCTGCTAATTTTTTTTCTTCATTTTCACACATTCTTATAAACAGTACACCTTATCCTATTTCTCGTTACACTGGTGAACAATCTCTTTGTCTCATCCATCGTGCATTATTCTGCTCAGGGGGTTTCTCTCTAATTTATCCCGTGGTCACCTTTTATAATGAAAAATATTTCATTATTATTTATAACTGTGTTAATCTTTATTTCACCCCTGAAGCGGAGAAATAAAAACAAATTTCAGTCAATTTCATATTGACTCATTAAGGAATGCAACATTTTGCATACCTTATTAATGAGTAATTCCATATCATATGGTACAGGCTTGTCATACCCATATCATATCACTAGCAGCCTATATCCCTGGTAATAGGCAAACTGTGGCACAAGATTCTTCTATATTTTCAGTAAATGCTGTGGTGTCTGTCCATCCCCTAAAAGCCAATATGACCTCATCACGTATGGAACATATTGTGTGCTAGCTGATGTGTTTGCAAAAGCCTACTCATTTTGCTTGGGCTGAATCTTACTGTATTCTATTTTTTAAATGCATGCTTTAAACTGGTGGGAGATTTGTTTGGGAATGTGACAGAATGAGACTCTGAAAGTGAGGGTCTCACACTAAAATACATGAGAGTTGGAAACCCTGCCTAATTTCTTCAATTTTCGATTAAATTTCCAGGTGCTGAAACAGCACAACATTAAAATGAGTGTGTAGTGGCAGAGTGAATATTATGAAATTGGGACAGATAGTGTGAAGTTTGAACCGAGACATGTAAAAGTAATTCAGCCAATCAAATAAGCTGCTCATTTGATCTCTTTTTTAGCATTGGTATTGCTTTGAAAGTAAGGGATTAAATAGCAGAAACAGTAAGAAAACGAAATACAGTATTGTAACATTTTTATATGATGAGATCATATGGTGGTTAACTTCAATCCCAGGCCCTACGAAACACTTTGATAATATGTTGATCTCAATTCCACTCCCTTCCCAAAATCTTCATGAAAACGCCAAAAGCCCGCTGCCATGCTCCCTGTGCATTGTGTGTGCTCTGTGTGTAATTCTGTCCATCGGTTTATTGCAACAAAGCACATCAGAGGAGAAGAAATAAAGGCAGTCATTTTTCTAGTTTCCATCCAGTTTAGCATTGTTGTCAGCCTCCTAATATAGTAAGCAAGATTATCTTTTTCTTTCTCTCTCTATTATGCTGCCCTGACATAGTTCTGTCTGTCACTCTCTTCTATCAGTACATGTACCCGCCCCCTTGCCAAATGCAGAAACACTTGTTCAACAGATAAACGGTTTCAGAGCAGACCACAATCACTTGGTGTACTAAAATCAAACTGATGCAGAGCATCTATTTGTCTGGAAGTGATATTGTAGCGCTCTCGTATCCACTTGGGACGGTTATGCTTCTGTGAGTAAATAATGTATAAACATGCTGACGTCAGTGTCCTCAGATACTCCCCGCCACTGGACTGAACAGCTTATTTCCTCAGGGAGGCCTCAGGCATGGAAAAGAGTTGGCTGTGAGACACGTCCCATGTCCTTCAAGACTGGCTCACGACCTATGCTTACAATTACATTTTGACTCTGAGGCACTCAGGTGCCCTTGTTATCCAGAATGACTTAGTTAGTACAGCAGTAGATTAAAAGGGCATTAAGTACAAAGGTGGGTAGAGTAATATAGAGTAATCTATACTCAAGCAAAAGTGCTTTACCCCTGAAAAAAAATACAGCAAAAGTAAAAATGACCATTTGAGAAATAATAAAATACTCAAAAGTACATTTTAATACTGCTTAATGTGTGTGAGCCAGTGCAAAATAATGAGCCCCTGTTGATAAAATATTTCTAATGAATTAGGAAGCAGCTAGGCTAATCAAACGCCCAGCTAATGTTTGATTATCCTAATCAAATGATTATCTCAATTGTAATAATAAAAAAAATACAGATATCAATCTGCAACTGCATCAATCTATGTCTTCTTTCTACACTTCTCTTTCTTTATTTCCTTCTCTGTCCCAGAATTGACAATTAAATGCAATGACAAAATCATGTTTAAAAAATAAAGCACACACACACTATATAGTACTTCACCTCCATGGCAAATTTTAGTCTCACAGGTAGATAGTTGCAGTTGCAATAGGGTGGGCACAGCTTTGTGAACCAACGGACGGATAGATAGATAGATTTTGTGGAACTGATGTACCAACAGAACAAGATGGGGGGGGGTTAACCCACAGTACTGAATAAGGAACCTGTGCTGAGTTGTTAAAGTGTAGGGGCAGGTCAAACCGTCAGCATTGACAGTGTCCGTGTATGTATGTGTTTGTCTATGTGTTTTTTTCTGCAAAGTTTGGCTATGTTATGTGAATCCATTTAGAAGCTATGCGGCTTTTTGTTATAGGCCACTCCCACTACCATGGCCCTTTTAGCTGAAAGGTATGACTCATGTCCAATCTTTCCACAAAATCTCGTTCAAGTTTGTGAATCCATTTGGAAGCTATGCACCTTTTTGCAATAGGCCATTCCCATCGCCATGTCCCTTTTAACCAATTGGCATGAACATGCACCCACACCTGCACAACACGACAAACCTATAGAGCTGTTGATTGCAGCTAATAACAGTGTGGCCAGGTATTTTTGCATCTTGTGGATTTTTCCTCTTTCATTGCATTGTTTTCAAAACACAGCTGCTCCTCTTTCTTCTCCTATGCATTTGGCAGCTTGGGATCTGAGGTGAGGGGCTCATGCAGTTCCTCCACCCCGGTATTCAGAGCATATAATACTGATTGACTGATTACTTTATTAGTAGTTTGTAAATTATTTTTGTGTCGTTACTGCAGTCAGATGCACACTTAAACAACATGACAAAGACCACATGACAAAATAACACAAAAGCAGATAATACACATGTAAATAAGGTATAAATGGAAGTGAAAAGTTGATTAATGGCTCAAAAAGCCTAGAAGTAGTCATACATGTTTAAAAAAGGAATGTAAAAATTGCTTCAGAACAGGATGGTTTAGCCGGTCAAGCAGTTTTAGGAAATAAAGTGAACAATTAGCAGCTGGTCCCTTGACTCCAAATATAATCAGAATCAGAATTGGATTTATTGGCCAAGTATGTTGACACACACAAGGAATTTGCTTCTGGTTGTTGTTGGCTCCTAGCAATACAAGCAATATGCAGACAATGTACAAGTTATTTACAGAAAAATACACAATATACAAACAACATACATGAGGTGCTTGTGTGTGTCGTAGTGCATACAGCAGTAATGTGCATCACATTATGGCCAGTAGTCTGTTTGGTGTAAAAATTAAATTGCAAGAGCAAGAGTAGCTGCAGCATATAGGTGATACTAGTCAGCTGTGGGGGTGATGGCATGTGGATGTCATTTTGAGGATGTTGGTCTCCCACTTCAGGTCTTGGAAAATGGAAGTTCCCAGAAACTTGAAGGTCTCCACGGTTGAGGGATATGGGATGAGGGATGTCTCCTAAAGTCCACTGTCATCTCCACAGTCTTGAGCGTGTTCAGCTCCAGGTTATTCTGACTACACCAGAGCACCAGCTGATTGACCTCCCACCAATATGCAGATTCATCACCATCTTGGATAAGTCCGATGACCAACACGTCGTCTGCAAACTTCAGGAGTTTAACAGCTGGGTCCTTGGAGATGCAGTCGTTGGTGTAGAGGGAGAAGAGCAGTGGGGAGAGGACACACTGTACAGACAGTACTGACTGTCTGTACACCAGAAGTGACCTCCCCCAGCCTCACCTGCTGTTTCCTCCCTGTCAGGAAGCTGGTGATCCACTGACAGATGGCAGGAGAAACACTCAGTTGGGAGAATTTGGAGGAGACTATTTCTGGAATGATGGTGTTGAATGCCAAGTTGAAGTCCACAAACACGATCCTTGCATATGTCCCTGGGCAGCCAAGGTGTTGCAGGATGTAGTGTAGTCCCATGGTTACTGCATCATCCACTGACCTATTTACCTGGTAGGCAAACTGCAGGGGGCCTAGCTGGTGTCCTTTGACCTTCGTCAGGTGGGCCAACACCAGTCATTCAAAGGACTTCATGGCCACAGACATCAGAATGGCAGGCTCATGGTCACTCAGTCCTGTGATGGAGGGTTTCTTGGGCACCGGGATAATGGTGGAGCGTTTGAAGCAGGAGGGGACTTCACACAGTTCCAGGGATCTGTTGAAAATCTGGGTGAAGATTACCCATTACCCAAATATTAACTGGTAGTGCCTAAATATATCTAAATATATATCAAATGTACAGCGCCGGGCCCTAAGCAAAATTTGATTTTGGGGCCCTCTATTATTGCCAATAATACTGATTATTGATCATTCACACAGTAATTGCTCTTGCGGGCCCCCTAGTGGTCACAGGGCCCTAAGCAGCTGCTTAGTCCGCTTATGCCTTGGGCCGGCCCTGCAAACGTGCTCAGCTATGCCTACGGAGATGGATTATTTGAGTTGCCATGAACAGGATTCTGGTGCTGTGGTTGATGGGGACGGCTCACAGGAATATTTTGATGTCCAGAAACATTGGAAATGTTATTCCAGTCCTTGGAGGAAAAATTGGAGCTAAACCCTGACACAGAAGTAAGTCAACAAATCATCCACCTATTTAGGAATTGCTTAATTAACCGGCCTACCTATGCTAACTGAGCCTGTAGGCTAACTATAGCAGCTCTATATATGTATAAAATTTTGGTCGGCAGACATGCGTTCTGTTCTAGATTACGTAGGGAGACCTAAGTGCATTACCTAACAAGCATTTGCCTGGGAGGATTTTTAAATTCGTTCCAAAACAGATTACAGGCCAAAAAGAGACTTTTCAAAGTGAGAAATCTCAGCAACTGGCTGTAATAGTTAAGTAAGTTATGCTGATCAGCTCTGTCACCCATAGATACAATATATTATGGTCATTTTGTGTAATGGGACAGTAAAACTCACCTCTTGCCCCTCTAATGTTATGCAAAATCAGTTTTGTGAGGGCCTCTGAAACAGTTTTCCGAGTAAAGCCCTTGATAAAGGGTTTCCCTTCATTATTGATGATGGCTGCCACGGCGTATGAGCGGAGCCCAGTGCCATGGCTGCCACGGCGTACTGAGTGTCTGCCATTTAAACAGACGAGATCTACCACTCCACGTCCACCTACACAGTCGATCATAGTGATTGCCATAATAATTGCAAGTTTGGTGATTGTGCAAACACAGCATGCTGTACTATCAGCAGGGACGGAGGACTGTTTGTACATTCCCGCAGCAAGAAGCCAACACATGCTACTGTGTTGGCTCAAAGATGCTGATAAACGGCTACGCCAACACCCCTCCCTCGTCAGACAAAGGCAAGAGACACTCAGTCAACCAGGGTCTCGTCCAACTAGCAGTTATGCTGCTGCTGGCCGGAGATATCGAACTGAACCTGAGGCCGCATTCCTGGCTGTACACCAACCCGGATGCTAGCGTTAACCACCCAAGACAACAACAGCTAGCTCCACAAGACAGTGGAGCTACAAGGGCGCTAACAAACTTAGCCTTCCAGCTAACTCATCCAGGGCTGACAGCAACAATGCAGTTAACGCAACCAAAAGCCAAAGCTCTGGTGGACATACTCTATCTGCCTCCTCCGGTGTTTCGATATATCTACAGCATGGCCCTGGCATCAACATCCCTAGCCGCCGGAAACGCACCCTCCCGGAGATGCAGTGAGACACCGTCCGCCAGCGGGGCCACGCTAACGGCTCCCAGCAGTCCAGCAGCTGGCGGTCAGGGGCCATACAACACCGCAGTCCCTTCCCCTGTCTCCAGCGCGCTCTGCTGCAACGGAGCCAAGATTTCCCTCCTGATAACACCATGCAATGGTTTAAATCATACTTATCAAGCAGAACTCAATGTGTAGCTGTTGATGGGGTCAAATCGCTTTTCCACTCCACTACTGTTGGTGTCCCTCAGGGTTCGATCCTTGCGCCTTTGTTGTTTTCACTGTATATAAATGAGCTCCCAGATGTATGCTCAGACCTTAACATCCAGATGTATGCAGACGACGCAGTCTTTTTTACTCATGGTTCAAACTCTGACATAACCTCCAGCAAACTCACAAATGCTCCAACCAAGATACAAGATGGGAACAACTACCTTATGCTCAATACACAAAAAAAAAACTGCGTGTATGCCATTCACTAAACGACCAGTACATCAGAACAGATCTAAAGTATTCATTGGAGGAGAGGAAATTGAATTGGTAACCCAATTCAAGTACCTTGGTATCGCGCTAGATGCAAATTTTACATTTAAAAAACACATCAAAAAAGTGGCCAACACAATAAGATTCAGCCTGCAAAATTTTAAACAAATCAGGCCCCTCACATTGTCTGATGCAGCTAAATCTTATCTTCATTGCATGATTCTGTCCCACATTGAATATTGTTTTGTGATGTGTCATTCGCTGGTGTCACCACACTGAAACCGATCAAACAACTATATAAAAAATAAACAATAAATGAAAATACTGCTGAGTTCTAAAACCAACACAAATTAAAAAATATCCAACACTGAAAATTTCAAGCAAAAGTAATACTAATGAACTCTGAACCAATATTCAGGCGACATGACACTAAATAGAGTCATAGAGTCAAATGGTGATGAAACATGAGTTAGACTGTTCTGCTTTGACTTTCACTGTCAAGGAGGAAAAGCATGCCGTTAGCTTAGCTCTTGACTGCTGGCAGCTGGATGATTATTCCTTTTATTGATGAAGAAAGCCACTGGAGATTACTAACCTGCTGTTGCATATGTCACTTTTGTAGTAACAGATGTGAATTTGGGTTAAAACTATCCCCTCTCTCAATGACCAGTGAGGACAAGGTGCTCTTGAGCAAGGCAATTATGGCCAGTAGTCTGCAGTTGTACTCCCAGCACAGTGCACTCAGTAAAAGCCATTGGTGAATTAAGCTTAAAAAATATACTAATAATTTGCTCTGATCCTGTCTTCACTTACCTCTGTTCTGCTGTGTCTGTCATTTGTAATGATGAGATGTCTCAAAAAGTAGCACATTTTGATTATTATTTATCACTCATTATTAGTTGTTGCTGATGAGTGATAAATAAATGCAACTATTTTACTGTCTCCCAGGATCGTATTTCCTCTCTGTCTCACTCTGACAAGTTCCTTATGCCAGATTCTCTTCTCTTGTAATGAATGCAATTGATGGAGACAGACCAATTTTTTTCACTCGATATTTCAGTGCATTAATTTTATTTCATTTAACCTTTAATCATATGTCAAAGCTTTGCTGGGCTTTCCTGCTTTTTTTTTAGCACCATGCTGTTTGATAATCATACAGCTCCACACATTCAAAACTGGGAAATTCCCAGTCTTCCACTCTCGTGGCTGCACAGCTGCAATGGGGCAGTTGGAAACCCATTTTGACTCCATCTGGTCGTGCAAACTCCAGCTCATTTTAGAGCTGGAGCTGAGAGCTGGATCCTTATGTAATAGAGCCGACCCTTTTGGCTATCAAACGGCTCAGGAAGTGTTCTTAAATTATGAAATTGTATGTGATATTTGACTAATAGTGGAAGAGAACTGGATCCTGCAGGTGCTGGAGAACGTGTGCATTTCTCAAGCAATACTGTCCAAGGGTCCCTGAATGCATGACATCCAGCTTCCACTGTCCAGCTATCTGGACAGGCAACTGTAGTTTTCAGTCACACCAACAATAGTAGGATAGCCAGCCACCTATTATCTAATTGCTTAAGTCCAGGGATCCGTATAATGCAACACAAATGAGTGAAAAAGTAGCTTTGTTCCACTTTCCACTTTCCACCAAGTTCCAACAAATAGTTACATTCTTTTATTAAACTTGCACTTTATTCAGCTCTTAAAGTATTTTTTGAGTCATTAATTCACTTTTACTCTAAATGTTTGCGGTTTCAAATTCCAAACCACACAGTCGAAGAAAAATTAAGCACCTGCCTTTTGAAAATGGTGTGATGAAGTAGGAAGATACCCACAAATTGCTGGTTTCCAGTAACGCATCTGTTTTCGTAAGTGTTTAAGCAGTATAATGTTCTGAGGAGAATCTTACTTTGCTCTTGATCCTCATGCAACCCCCCACTCAAAAATTAGTTCCTGTGTTCTTGGCACTGCCCCCTTACAGGCATTTAAATGTAAGTGGCTGCCACTCCTATTTTGTCTACCAGGACTCTGATGAAGACCCAAAAAGTGTTGGAAACAGTTGTTTTGCACCTGCAAATAAAGACTGCTTTATGACCGTGTCCAATGATCTCCTTTTGTTCCTGGCTTCTTGCCCTGTTCCTGTAAAACATCGCTTCTCCCTATATAGCATCTCATGGGGCTACAGCCAGTGGTGAAAGTAGTGAATTACAAATACTCATGTTACTGTAATTAAGTAGTTTTTCTGTGCACTTGTACTTTTCTTTGTACTTTTCTAAGTCCATAATTTTACTAACACTTAAGTAATCATTACATTACGAGTATTGGTTAAGCAGTGGGTTATGCAGTTGGGGGGGCGTTGCATAACTTAAGAAAATTCATAAATTGTTGATGACTTGTGAGAGACAGAGAGAGAGTGTCAAGTGTCATTTATACACTGGAATCTATTGGCCCTTTTCCACTAGTACCTACTCAGCTCGACTCAGCTCGACTCTACTCGGTTTGAGAGCGTTTCCATTAGGTGTTAGTACCTGCTAGCAGGTCCCATTTTGGGACCTACTCAGCCGGGGTTCCAAGCAAGGTGAGTCGAGCCGATGTTTGGTGGGTAGGGTTAGCAAGAACGGTTAGCATGGACGCTTAGTAGGACACGCCCGCAACTAATGTAAAGACACATCGAGGACAACAAAGAACATTACAGAGGTGAGGACATGCCTTATATTTTGCCAGGTTTTACTCATTCCACTTTTAGGATATGACTAATCCCTGGAGAGTAACTGCTACTTGGTTCCACTTGGTTCTCTGGCTGTAATTTAACGCTATGCTACACTAATGTAAGCGTTGTGGGTGCTAAGTTGAGTATGAGTGATTAATAAACACGCAGACACTTAAGCTCGTTTTCATAACTTTAGTGAGTGCACCAGACCGCCGGGCAACAGCACCGTCTCTCTCGCTCTCTCCACTTCCTGCCCACTCTCTGCCCCACTTCCTCCCTTGACCTGGAAGCGGAACCACTCAGAACAGCCCCGAGCAACAAATCTGCTATCACCGAACCGACAACAAACTCAAGCACCAATCACCATACACACAACAACATGAGTGCCAAATATCAAATGAATGAGAACATACCAACCAACCAGAAATCCAGGTATGACACACAAAAATGAACTACTTTGTCAATCTCAACTCTTACACTAACTCCATATAGCACAGTAGTTAGCAACGCATACAGCCAGGAACCAGTAAAATCGCTGCCCTTAATACTCTGCAATACCTACAATTCATACCTGTTACATTTAATAAATAATCCACATCTATCCAGCACTGTAGCATGACTTCAAAATGTCAGTTCTTCAGACTCAAATTAGGCCGAGCTAAAACTAAATTTCCCTTTCTCTCTTTTTTGTTTTTTTTTTGGTTAGAGATATAAATTTCTCTCGAAGGAGAACTACCACATCCTTCCTGAGTGTCTTCACTATCCTTCATGACAAATTCACCAAGGAGATACAAGAGGGTGGGTGGAGGGATATGTAACAACTCTGCATGGCCTGGGAATCACAAGAGGCCTCAGATGTGAGTTTCAGGTAGTGAGTTCTAAAACTTTTATAGCAGTTTCCAATACAACAGGCGCTGATGAGAGAGAGGGGCAGATTCATGCCTGGTACTGTATGACGCTTTAGATAAAAACCTCCACCAAATGGTGGATAGTGTAAGGGTTGCTGTTTGAGTCTTGATTCCCGGAGCGAGCAGGCTTGTTGTGTGGAAGGAAGGAGTTTTCAAAGATAAATACATAGATGACAGGGTTTCACAGATAGTCTGCCTCCAAAAAAGGTCTGAAAGAACAGGGAGTGGAGCTGATTGCTTTGTCACTCAAGAATTTAGTCTGGATATCTTCCTCAACATATAAAATTCAGCTTCATTTCATAGTACTCTGTCTTTTCTCTCCTCTCTCTTTCATCTGATGTCCTATTCCCCTCCTGCACCCCAATCTGCCTGAAGTTCATGTGATTTAGGGGTAAGTCATGAGTTGGTTGATACTGCAGCCCTCATATAAGTCAAGAATTTTTACAGTGAGAGGAGTTGAGGTCTTACTGCACAATGTTTGCTAATTAGATTATTTTATTGTTCTAGATTGGAAATCAGTTTTATTGGCCAAGTAAGCTGTTGCACATATAAGGAATCTGAAATAGATGGTTATATAACTGTACAGCCAGTACAGCATACTGCATAGTCAGTAGCTTCGTCTTGACTAAGGACACTCTATCACTGCACCACTGATACATCTAAATGATTTTGTGTTTAGATAATGTCACTTTAGCTAAGCACAGTATCTGCTGAGCTAAGCATCACTGTCTTGTTAGTATATTTGGTTAGCACACTTGTTGCTAGGTAATTTAAGTAGTGGCTAATAGTTACCTCGTCATTAACATTAGTTGCTTTGCAAAATTTGCCTACTGACTAGTTAGGCTGGCATTAATCATGAAATGTTTTTACCAACTTGGTTCGTGCATCTATACTGCAACACTAAACATTTCAAATGCAATTAAAACTATTGGTGCAGCACCCGTTGAAAACGTGTCTGTTAGAAACAGGCCGATTGCTTGGCCTGCGATATTTCTGCTTGTAGGTTTGGGGAGAACCGCTCCTTCAAAAAACACTGGACTTCCTTGGTTCCTCAGCAATAGCCCTACACCCACCAAGTTTGAAGTTGATGGAATTGTGACCTTAATCCTACTGTACACATTATATTTGTGGTTTATTTCAGAAAGAAAGAAAAGAGCGCTGAAATGCGACTCCAAGCACTGGTGCAGTAACAGTGTGGATAGACACGCATCAAGCGGTAGCTGGCTTGACAGGGTTTTCGCAGTTTTCCACAGAACAGCTGATCCAAACTTCTTCATACTTGACACTGCACTGCCTCGGGCCTCAGCTATACAACTGCAAAGTGAGAAGTCGATTGGACAAACGACTGTCAAGATAATCGAAGGGCAGGATACATACATACAGACAGACTGACAGAGATTCCTGGACTTATAGTCAGATGTCAAACAACCAGAGAGATTGATAAGAACCACGTTCATAATATAGAACTTCTGTTCAGTAGCCTGTTCTTACCGTTTCATCTGAGATTAAATTAAATGTACACTCTTACAGCAGACCTTAAAGCTAAAAAGGGACTAAATCTCTTTTCAGGACCTGCAAACCTAAGGTAAGGCCTAACTGAACATCGTTTATCATAGTGTGAAACAATGAGATACATCATGCAATGTGATTTTTGTACGAATGATCGTTTGTGAAAAGTGCTGGGTGAGGGTCCATATCAGGGATGTACTGGGACAAAAATTCAGCCCTGGACTTTTGTCCAGACTAGCCCACATACCGGCCCACGATTGCCTATTTTTTTGTGGTATACATTTGGATAACCTGTGCTGTTAAGACAGAATATTAGCACAACAGCAATGTCCCCCTCCCCGTACATACTTTGTCCCATTGAAGTTTCCAAAAACAGAGATTCTCACATGTCATGACTGTCTATCATTTTTTCTTTATTTTTGAGAAATAAACTTGCAAATGGGTGAATGAGAACATTAGGTTGCCTCGTTTGAAAATTATGTAGGCCTATTGAATACAGGCTAAGGCTACTATTGAAAAAAAATCAGAGAAATAAAAAAAAAGTGCAGTAGTGATGTGCGGATTGCAGTTATGTCATAAAAATTAACATTCTGATTATTAGTGGATGGGTTGCGGGTGGCTGAAGTAACACATCATTAATTAGGAAAATATTCATATTGATTCCATTTTCTAACATGTGACATTTTAAGCTTCAGGCACAAATATAGGGCATTTATTATTAGTGTTGGACATTTGTGTTCAGGACATTCGGGACTTATTTGCAGTGACATTCAGAATTTTAATTTGAAGGGATTAAACATAGCCTGTGTTCAGCCTATTGTAGAAATAGATGTTGTTTCATTTTATCCAAAAATAACTTTTACTTAAATAAACTTTTTTTTTTTGTTTTAAACCAGCCCATTTCAGAGTACAGAATTGCACAGAACTTTTATTCAAGAGTAAAGTCAAAAGGTTGGCAGGCTATTGGCTGCTTACTATAGCCACAAACTCCGTGGGGAAACGCTGCTGATCTGTTTCAAGCTGAATTATATTTTCTCTTAATTTATGTTGTCAGAAAGCTGTCGACATTCTTCCGGTCTGATGGTTTCACTTACTGTGTGTGTGATCTAATAATTGACTGCATGTGATTTTTGCATAATAATGAGAACGTTTAGTTATCATTGATAGCCTATAAACTCCTAGCCTATTTTTATTTTTTGTGGATGGCCAGCAACTTACGTTCATTACATGAATATAATGTGCTGCTATAAGTATTCCAAAAAAAGGCTCTACGTTGTCACTCCTGGTATTTTGGAGATTGATTAAATCTATTGTTTTTCATTAAATGTAGACTTCGGAAATGTTTGTAGTTAATAAAATGTCTTGATTGCACCAGTGACTCATGGCCTCTAATGTAGGCATTTACAAAACACATTTCACCAGAGGCAGAGGCTATATTTTCTTTCTGTAATGAATATGTGGCTGCAAATACTGAGAAGATGGACGAAACAGAGATTATTCAGTCACAGGCTTTTGATCCAAATGTGCGGTTGACCAGGAGTGTTTCCACTGCACATGTGTGACTGTACAAATATCACTGTTTCTCAGTCCAGAGTGTCCTGGAAATGGCATCTTGGAGAGCTTTGAGTAGTTGAGCATGTTTCAGCTTCTCCAAGTGTGTTTAAAAATATATATTTGGCCTGTGTGGGCCAGGTTGAGCAGCGGGTCCTGTGTCAGCAGGTTGGGGTCGGTTGCGAAACTATTTGGCCAGATGTTGCAAGGGCAGGTTTTTAACCTGCAAAGAACCCTCGGAGGACTCTGTACTGTGTACAGCAGTGTGTCACCTTCAGGATTGAAGTGAAGAGCTAAATAATCCTACAGACACACTGCTGCTTGTAGTATTCCTATGGTATTGTTATAGTATTTCTGTGACCATTCAGTTGCGTCTGTGCTGCTGAAAATACATCCCGAGACCGAGCCAGCTCATTCATTGGACCATCCCCTGTCAAAGATTAACAACTTTCCCACTGCATATACCCACCACTATTCTTCAGTTTAACTGTAAGCTACATTCTGTAAGCTACATTCAGAACCAAATCTGCCATATCACACAATTCACTTTATCTTGTTACTGAAGGGATCCTCAGTCACACCACAACAATGTATGTATTTTTCTAGCTAGTTGTCATATATTAATATACACTGATGTGCTATTGCACACACCTTTGTGAGATAAGAGATTTGTGGCATAACTGCACAGCTTCAATGGTGTGTTTTTGTAAAACTTTTTATCTCTGTGTCTTTCAGTGCCCAAGATATGCCCAGCCTTGTCCCCGTGTTCTTGCCCTTCTGCCTGTCAGTCAGTCAGTCTGTCTGTCTGATAAGTTCACTGAATGGGGAACAGCTATTTTTGTATCTGCTCTCCTTTCATTAATATCTCTCTGCTGGGAGACAGACTAATGAGGCCTGGCTCTCTGATTGCTACATCACAAGTTTGTGCAAGACATCAGACACTTTTTGTGCTACATCACAGTGGGTGTTCCACATCACAGGCAGCTGAACTACATTTACCACAACCACAGTATTTTAGAGTGGAGTGGTACTTTTTTTTTGTTAGTACAGTGCCTAGACAGAAGTTAATTGGAAAAGATGCAGTTGCGTTAGCTGAGTTTTGAACATGTTTGAGATTTAGGTTAAAATGGTAAATGATTTAGATTTAGGTTAATTAGGCATTGGTTCCTTCCCGTATTCTTCACCCTTCAGCGGCAGGGTCAGGGGTCACAGGCAGCCAGGGGTTGTGTCTCTGGACAGTCCATTGTCTCGCTCAAGGCCACTCTGACAGGAATGCACATATTGACCATCATGGGGATTGAACCTGTGACCTTGAGCTACAGACTGGTCTCTGAAGCCTCCTGTTAGGATTGTGGTCCTTGTTTAACTTGGAGCCCTTATTGTGCATTTGTAGGATTGTATATTTTTATACCAAATGTCCTCGCTATTTATATTTTATATTACTATGGCATTGTGTTATGGTGATGTTGGGCCTCAGGAGCAAGCAGGTTATTGGGAATAATTAATGATTATCAGGGATAATCATTAATTATCAAAATCAATAAATATTATTATTAGAATTAACAATAATGACAGGGCACCACCCTGGAATCAGGGATCAATCAACCAAACAATGAATAGAATCAAGAGGGGTGTAAGAATATCTATGTCGAAGAGATCAAATTCATAAAGTGAACAGTGAAGATTTGAATTTGATTCAGTTTGAATCATTCCAAAAAAATTCTGTGCAATTAATAGGATGAACAATAAACTCTGTTCAGTGAGGCTGGTCTGTGGAGTGAGTGCTCCTCGAAGACACATGAATTAGTGAGCTTGATGTCTGCCAAACAAGCAAACATCAAAAGGAGGATGGGGAAGCCACATACTCATAACTCTGATGCAATATTATTGATTGAGTCAAAAACTAACGTGGTAACACGCACACACATTCAGTGTCATGAAATGGAGGCTAAATACATTTATCATGTTGTGTTGTTTTATTTTGCTGCCACATCCTTTTTGGGCCACTAAGCGCTCCTAAAAGCAAATAATATTTGTCTGTTATAATTATGCCAGCGACTCAGTAAAGCGGGTGGCACATATCTAAGTACCTGGCCTCAAACAAAAATATCCCCTGGTACATTTCAGTTTTGAAATACTCTTCTGCATTTAATCTCTGATTTTTTTGCCAAGCCACCTCCTAGCCTTCTTAATGGCTACAGTTGGGCCTTCTTGGTTATCATTTCTTTGTATTGCTCATACAGCTCTATTAATGACTGCTGTTTTGTCTGCATGAACACAGCTGCTCTCTTTTTCATTTCTCTCATGATTAATTTAGAAATCTATTGTGCTTGGCACTATGCATGTTCACGTAATGATTGTGCAAGCCTGGCTTGAATGAGCCTTACCAACTGAGCGCTAAATGCCTGTTGTAAAACTGGAAGAGCTCCATTCAAAAGGTCATGCTAACTCAAGTCAGATATATTCTTTTTTTTGGAATTTCTGCTTCATTAGACAGAGACAGACGGGAGAGAGAGGGGAGAGAGGGGATGACATGCAGCAAAGGGCGTGGGCTGGAATCGAACCTGCGCCGCCGCAGTGAAGGGATACGTGCTCTACACTGTGAGCTACTGAGGGCCCCAAGTCAGATTTTTTTAAGCACACTTTGTAAAATAAGATTCATATTCGTGGACTGGACTTCAGACCTAGAACATGTGGACACAAATCAACAAATTAACCACAACTGCCCACAGATGCAAAAGTGCTGAGTGAGGCATTCCAGTACCTGTGACTTAAGCTGAGCATGATGGACTTGTTTACACTCTTTCTCTTCATCTCATCTTCATCGCTGCTGTTCATACCAGTCAAGAGCAATGAAGAAATAACTGGGTATGAGCATCAGTCCCATAAACCCTCGTGTTTTGGGGTCTTTTCCTGCAGTTCGTTTGGATTACGCTCTGACTCCTTGGTGCAACACAGGTCTCTTGGAGGACTGAGATGCATTTTCAGGTGTTTCAGTGCCACCAGAGTTCACTGGCACTGCAGCCACTTGGCGAGATGAAGTGAAATAAACACTCCAGAGTTTGAAAAAACAGATATGCTGGAGGTGAATGTGCCAAAAGAGACAGTTAATTATATGTCTGAGAGAGAGAGAGAGAGAGAGAGAGAGAGAGAGAGAGAGAGAGAGAGAGCAATGTAGCTTGGTGCATGTATGCTGTCTACCAGTTCTTCCAATGAGAACAG
>OMLF01024324.1:38184-47902 GCA_900302615.1 Holocentrus rufus
ACAGCAATGATATAATGAAAAAAAATACTGTATTAAAGTCAATTCAAAGTCATTAAAGTCATTCAAAATTTCAAAAGTTTGGAAGTAACAGCACTAAAATATATGTAAAATGTCAAATTATTGATGCATTAACCCCTTAAAATTCTACCAATACCAAAGAATTTTGTCAATTTTGTGTGTAAAAAATTTATAGATAGATAGATTTGATGTTTTGCATGTAAAAGCTTATTCTGTAAAGTAACCAGTAACAGCTAGTGTACAGTACTGCAGGAACTGGACCAAAACACACTCATGGAAACTGAATAATACAGGACCCTTGTGTGTTTGTGCATGTAGTCTTCATATCTAAGGCTTGTGGTTTACATAGCAAAATTTTTCTCTGAAACAGCAGCATAATCCCCAGATGTGCCTCACATACCAACATTATAATCTAAAGCTTAGGATTTTATCACCCTGTAATACTCACTCAGCTAATGTTGCTCGGCTTATTGCATGTCAACACTCGCGCGCACACGCACGTGCACGCATATATACACAAGCATGACCAATTTTTACCGTGTCAGGATTTGTGTGATGCTAATATTTTGATTCATTAATTGAATGTTGCTTAATTATTTACTTATTGCACACACATATGTTCAAGGCAGACATGCAGTACACACATAATACAACCAAACACACACACAAATGCATGCATGCATACACCCACACCAAAATATATATGTGATTACACATAAATGAAATATACTGTCACAAACACACACTTGCACAAGTGCAAAGCAAAAACAACAGGATATAAAATGATGTAAACTAACCATTTGGACTGTAAACCAAAGGAGTGTCACCCACAGTGTGACTTTAAAAGTGCATGTCTTGAAAAGCTGATGCATATTATAGATCTTTGGTGGTCTGAAGATCCAATAATATCTTTTGGTTATCATTAACATTTCTTAAAGGATCACTATCTAATTTCTGTTGAAACAGTGCCTGCAATGATTACGAAGTGCATCAGCATTGGAGCATTTGTCCCCTCCTTAATTTTCACGCCCAGAATGGTGACCAGCGATGTCAAGATGCACCTGCTAAGAACTGATTGCAGAGCGTCCTCCCACAAAAAAGTGACTCCACAGGTCGTTAGTTCCCATCCTGTAATACGACCAACAGGAACGTTTGCTAAATTAGTGCCTCTATCAGTGCGAAGCGACATAGTAGAAAGAGTGACAAAGCCCCAGTAGGGAGGAGGTCATGATGGTGGGTGGGTCGACAAAAACAGGACTTTCACGTAGGACACCTGTGTTCAATTCCAGAGTGAAGTGAGACCGGTGTTTCTTGCCGAGCTTGTAGTATAATTCTCTCTACTGCAGACAAAGGGAGAACATGCAAACTCCCCACAGAAAAGAACAGGGTAGAAAGTCCAACCCACAGCCTTGTTGCAGAGAGAGGAGTATAAACAGAGCTGAACTTACAATCTTGTGCATTGCAGATCTGAGTCTTTAAGGACCATGTCAGTCCTATTTTGACTTCCATTCTCGTATCTGTCAGATATCGGGTGCATAAGCATCTACAAAATATGCTTTAGTATGTTAAAAGTCAAGACTAACCACAATTTATTCCCATTTATGTTAAAAAATGTGAAAACTCCTCTACTCCTCAAAGGGTAGAGCAAAACACTGTCTGGTCAGAGTTGGAGATTGATTGGGTTAGGCCACCCATGCTCAAACCACCCATGTGAGGAACCAAATATGCAGTTTGCATAAAATAGTCCACTACAGAGGTGGAAAGAGAGACGGATAGATAAAGAAGGCGGGTGGAAGTTCTTTAATCAGAACTGTTTATCTTTAAGTAATTATGCGTTCATTGTCTGCAATTATGTGCCTATTATCTGTCCCTCAGTACCTCCCAGAGAGAGACAGAGACAAAGAAAAAGAGATTGATGAATGGATACCCCATGGATTTCCCAGTTGTAATGTGACGTCAGCTTGCCGCGTGGTGGATGTAATCTGGATCAAATGCGATAAGATGTTGGAGCTGCTTCGTGATGAAACATGATGCTGAATATGCACAGGGGGGGCAGGCATTTCCAAAAATGGGAGAGGGTGCTAGTAAAGGTAAAATCCACGCTATAACACTTTTACATTGTCAAAAAAAATAATTAACTGAAGCAGAGGTAGATGTGTGTGAAGGAAAGTGGCGATACAAAAAGTAAACTTGATCACAGTGTAAGTTCTGGACTGCATTTAACATCACAGATTGATGAGATCGACCAGTATAAGAGAGGATCTGAGCAGGAGTTCTCCTTTAACTGCTGCTGCGTAAGGGGGTCAACCCAAAGCTGGTTGGTTCCTCCTGACTTCTCCTCTTGCGTTCTCTCTCCATCTTTCATGAAAGGTGTCTAGCTTTATAAAACTAACCATCTCTCTGTCTCTCTCACTCTCCAGTCTGAACTACAGTGGCATGTGTCTGGCATCGGATGCCCAGTTCAGTGACTTCCTTGACGGGATGGGACCCGCCCAGTTTGTTGGACGGCAGACACTGGCAACGACATCCATGGGTAGGAGAAAAAAGAATTCCTTGTATAACTCAAATGAAATGGAAATACTTTTGACGACTGGGAGCTGTCTGGTAGAACCACAGTCTTCCTCACAGAACAGGTGCACAGGAACAGTTGGGGGTTAGGTGCCTTGCTCCAGAGCATCTCTACAGTATCTTCATCTCTACTATCCTTCTCTAGTTCTTTAATTCCATAAAAAAAAACAAAAAAAAAAACAACAACCTCTTTTCCTTTCTTATTTCTGAAATGAATAGGAAATTAACCAGATTTAAGGGCAAAATTTCCATCATAAAATGCCCCTGCTTAGCCTATTTTCTCATAAAACTGAAAACTGACTCCTCAGATCAGCTCATGTGGGCAGAAAAGTCTCTTGTAAATCAGACCTGTCCTGCACCAACATTTTCTTGTTGTGTCCTCCACCTTTTCATTTGCAGGCTGTATGTACTTGATTTACTGTATGCAGCTTGTCCTCTATGGCTCTGCTGGACTGTAAGTGGGTCAGTTTCCTCGCTGGCAGCCAGACAGTGTCCTTGGCCTGACAACAGTGACACCGACTGGACCAACTCCACTCCTGCTGCTGTCCAGTCCAATGTTATATAATCTGCACCCAGACACTTCTAAAGTAACATTATTTTTGGGGCATTTATCCGAAGCTCTAATGCAGAATGTCTTTCAATAGGTGTGTCATTGGAATTAGCAACAATTCCCAAATCACCAACACTATAAGGCTCTTTCAGTAAAGACGTCAAGTGTCACAGCGCCTTGAGGACGTTACAGTGACCACAGAGATAGAGTGCCATGGATGAGATTGAAAGCAAGAACATTCCATATGTAAAAAGTATCACGCCTCTTTCTGTGCTTTGTTTTATTCAATGCAATGCCATACATTATATTTCTTCACCTACATCACCCAGACTACTTTTCTGATGCACTTGGACCTCGTAACTCTTTTGACTTATCAAGGTCTCTGGTGCTGCTGTTGGATGTTGACTACTTTTTCCAGCCTATCTAAAAAATTTCAAAGATTTACTACTGAATTAGATGTGTAAGGGTTTAGTACGCAGCTCCCACAGATAAATCTGCATCTCAACAAGAAACTCCTCAAGCATGAGTTTTACATTTGGAAAGACATACACTCTTTGTTGCCTATTTTGGACTTGGTCTGGACCCCACTCGCAGCTTGCACTCAAATGGATGCAGTCTTGGAACTGACTTGGATTCCACTGAGACTGATAGGACTCGAGCCCCACACTAAACTACAGTGGTATCTTATGTGTGCCTTGGTAAAGATGATCTTCTCCAGTGCCTGTCTTATGATAATAACCATCCTTACGTCTAGCCATGGTGATGGCGATAGGCTAGTTAGCATATTTCCTCTGTTTTTTTGTCAAGTATGTATGGGTGCTACATTGAGAACAACTTACCTGACAAGTAACCATATAAATGCCATACATGCTTTTATTTGCAAAGTGGGTGAATCACGAGAGTCTCCTGGATCAATAAACAAAACTATAGGGTTATAAAATGGCCAAAGCCATGTTTTTCTCTTGGTTCTATATGTCAAATGGCACTAAATGCTGTTACTATGATGAAGATGGTGAAAATACATTCAAATGCATTCAATATAGTATTTTATTGTGCTCCAGTATTTTGTTCCTGCAATCAGGAACAAAACAGTACAAAACAGTAGTTTTTCAAATGATCGAACAATGTGTGTCTAAGGTCAGCTCAAAGCTTCATAGCTCAACTTGACCAGTGCAGGCAACAGAATTTGAAGCTCAGTGATTGGCTGTTACTTGAGGCAATTCAGCGTGGGACTTGTAGTTGGTTTATCTTATAATGTGTTTATGTGCACAGTCTTGTACCATTGGCTTTTTCACAAAGAACCTGAAATATTTCAATGCAGTTATCTGTTTGTACTGATGGTAGAGTTTCATACCCTTCGAAGCGTTCAAAATGTTGAAACAAGCCATTCTGTATTGCATTTGGGAAAAAGAGGGGCTTATATTGGCCGCCCAATGTAAGCCCCAACTACTTTGCAAATAAATTGAGACACACATCCAACTCTTCCACTGGTGATGAGAAACACACCAAAGGCCAACTCAGTTGAAAAGTTTGCCACAATAAAAGTTAGTGGACCTATTTAAATTTTTCTGCTGTAGCTCAGCACATAAAGAAGGACTTTGTGGGTATTCTAGTCAAAATAACTTTACCCATCTTGATTGTATACATGTTACTATGTGTTTCCACCCATCCAGGCGATGTAGAGATTGGACTGATGGAGAGGAACGGGGGTCTGGAGGTGGAGGTTGTCCAGGCCCGAGGACTTACCATGAAGCCAGGCTCAAAGGGACCTCCAGGTAAGGATGCAATCAATCAATCAATCAATCAAATAACCACTTAACCGATCAACCAACATGTGCCGTTGACATATACATTCACATATACATTCACACATACTCATACTTCCATGCTCACATGATATCTGCTTGATGCTACGCCCCTCTGCAATGAGGCGGTCTATTTAAGCTGCTTATGCCTTGCACCTATCCCTGCTCTGCTGCAAACACACTGCTGCAAACACACTGCTGCAAACACACCGCTGTAAAAACACTGCCATGCCTGCTGCTGCTGCACCACATGCTCATTGCCTGTTGCTCAGTTAACATCCCACCTCCACCCCAGCATCCACCTGTGGGCTCTGAATATTCCAACATTTTTGGCAAAGTACCCTTTTTCCGACTTACCCAGACTGAGACAAGATTCCATTTTCACCTCTGTATGTTCACTGCTATGGGTAACATTTTGTGTTAGCTTAGCATAAAGACTTGAAATCTATAGAAGAGCCTAGCTCAGTCAAAGTGAAAAAATAAACCTTACTTACTTACTTAAATTTTAGGAGGTTACATGATTGGAACTATAACCGCTGAACACATGTATCCTTCCGACTACTTAACTATACCTGCAGCATTGCACAGATCACTGTGCTAGATGGAAGGACCATCTAACTTCCAGCCATCTCACTTGTCCTAAAATGACTTTTTTTTTTTTCAAATTCCAACATGTGTATTTCAAATCCATATGATACATTGTGTAAATAAGACAGCCTTGCTGTAACATTTATTTTTTCACTTTGACGGAGCTAGGCTAATGACACCTGTAAACTTCAAGTCTTTATGCTAAGCTAACACAGAATGCTACCCATAGGACCTGAACCAGTGGACGTACAGAGGTGAAAATGATATCAAGCATCTTGTCTCAATCTGGGTCAGTTTGAAAATGTATTTTGCCAAAAACTTTGGAGTATCCCTTTAATTATTTTAAAACGATATCAGTAACAATCACCAGTTTCATGCAAAAATGAATCCAAAGCAAAAATGCATTTTGCAGTCTGCCTAGATATTAATATTGTACAGGAAACACTCCAATCAATCAACCAAACAGTAAATCGGTCAAGCAAGCAAACAACCAATCAGTGAATCAATCAAGTCAATTATTCACTATTACCTAATATTCTCTGTAGTTACCATGTTATGTGTGTATGTGTTTAGTTGTGGTTTCATTGGTCTTGTGAATTAGGAAAAGCATTATGTTAACATGATTGTGCTGAAGGTTGAATTATACAACAACAGCAAACTAGCAGCTCTGGTTGAGATTTTCCCCCTGGTTGCATAATGTTAGACCAGCAATTGATTCTAATTGCGTAAGAAGACAGCAGCATCAGCAATAAAAACAATGTTTGGGGAAAAGAGAGAGAGAGGCTGTGCAAGACAAGCGGCAGTCAGAACAAAGGAGGGAGAGAGTGAAGAGTGTAAGAAGTGGGGAGACATTGAAGAAGAATGGAGAGAGAGAAGAGAGAGAGAGAGAGAGAGATGAGAGGAAGACCATATAAAGACAAAGGCAAGATTTTAGTGTGCCAGAACTAATCTTTAATCTTGTTATCTAAAGGATGAAAAGACTGTGTGTGTGTGTGTGTGTGTGTGTGTGTGTGTGTTTTATCACAGTGTTAGTCAGCTGATGCTTCCAGTCTGTAGACAGAGTTCTAGCGAGCTTGAGCTCCACTGACAAAAGCTCTAAGTCATCATATTGTGCTGGCTGGTTTTTGCCACATTTCATCCCAAGAACTCAGAATTCCAAGAATTTAGAAGAAGGAAGAGTAGAACAGAGTAGAACAGAGTAGAACAGCAACAGAAAGGTTTCAGTTGTCAGTTTAACAACTGAAACATTTATGTTGCTGTTCTACTCTGTTCTACTCTTCTTTCCTCTATACCAAACCCATAACAGACTCCAATACACTCTCTTCCTTCAAGGCATCTCTGAAAGCCCACCTTTTCAAAATAGCTTACAACATCTGACTCTGTCTCACCCTGTTTTTAACTGCTTCCATTTTTAAATTGTGTCATTGTTATATTCTCTGCAGGTTTTAATTGATCTACTTAACTCTTTTGTACTATTGTTTATTGCACTTGATTTCATTGCTTTACCGTAAAGTGTCTTTGAGTACAATGAAAAGCGCTATACAAATCAAATGTATTATTATTGTTATTATGATTATTATTATTGTTATTATTATTAATCTGCGCCACTCACCCTTCTTCTGCTTTACTCTGCCCTTTTTCTGCCGTGCTCTACTTTCTTTTAATCTGCTGTGCTGCTCTACATACTCTGCTCTACCTTCTTCTTCTCTATTCTGGTCTAGCTTCGTCTGATGCATTTCAGGGCTGACCCAAATGCTTCAAAGCTTCGAAGATTTGATTGTTACCATGTAATCGACAGCAAAATCAGTATCATTTTCCCCCCGTTTTAACCCCAAATCAAAACCAAAAATAAGAATTACCCCACTAAATAAGATTGAGCTTATTGAAATAATAACTCCACAATTAATTATTATGAATCACCATTCATCACTTCTCAAACAAGGATATTTAGAACTTTCAGAAAACATATCTACGTATTTAATGCCAGCTCTCATCTACCCGTGAAACCTTGCAATACAGCTAGTTTGGAAAGATGTCCAAAAAGTCAAGCGTCTGGAACAACTTAAAAATTTGTGAAGATGATCCCTAAAAAGCTGAGTGGCAGATATGCCAAAAGAAACTGGCATATCACAAATCTGTCTGTCAAATCACCTGGAAAATGGAAATCGCCTCTCGGTTGTACACGCCATGCACGCAATAATGTATTAATGTTGGGACGACTTCTTCCTTTTTTTTTTCTTTTCTGTCTGCTGTTGGTCTAGCGGCCTACATCAAAGTTTACCTCCTGGAGAACGGGGTGTGTGTGGCCAAGAAGAAGACCAAGTCAGTGAGGAAATCTCTGGATCCTCTGTACAACCAGGTGCTGGTCTTCTCTGAGAGCCCACAAGGGAAGGTGGTTCAGGTGGGTCACACATATATAGCAGATGTACATGTTGGAATTTGATCCATTTTGTTTTTTCAAGGCCAATACTGATCGTTTTGCTTTGAATCTGCGGATAGCCGATATTCTTTATTGTAATTTGCCAAAAATGTCCATTAAAGATATTAAGTGTTTCCCTCAGAAATGGAAAGCCTTTCAAACACCATTTAGACCACCATGGGACACAAAAAGTCTGGAAAGCCAGGATAAGAATAATAAAAACAATAATAAACATAGATGTGAGCGGCAATTGAAGAATCCAAGAAGCAATAAAGTTTGACCATGACGCACTGCAAAATTTGCCTTAGTGGCCTTAGTGAGGCTTTGACTTGCCGAGATACAGAATCACTTCCTGGAAAATGCGAAGCCAGAAGAAATTGGAAATTCTGATATTTTTACTATGAAGGTCCACAGATGTCATGAGCCAAATTTAGTAGAAATCTGACATACAACCTTGGCAGAGTTTCCAAAACATTTGCAAGTTGAAGGTTTGACCAGATGGTGGCACTAGAGGCGCTGTCATGGCTGTCATGACAGTGACTGATGCCATGTGACTTGTTCCAGTTGCTCCAAGATATGGAGCATGGCGGACTATGACAGGTTGTCATAACATTTCATAAAACTCTGAAATCCCACAGCAAATCCCACAAAAATGTTTTATTTTATGCTCCAAAATTATGGAATACCCATGTAAAGCTATAAGAGATACGGGCTCTATGAACATTTTAAATGACAGCTGAAAACCATTTTATTTTATTTGACTTGTACTGTAATGTCACTGCCATTATCTTTTATAAATTATCATATGTTTTATTACCCTTAATTTTCTCTGTTTTACTGTCTTTCTCTTTGTCCTTGTTTTAATGTGTTGAATTTTATTTATTTATTTATTTATTTATTCATTGTAAAACACTTTGAGCTACATCTCTTGTATGAAAGGTGCTTTATAAATAAAGGTCATTATTATTATTATTGTCATCATTATTATATCATCATCATCATTATATTTAACAAAGCATCATTTGAACAACATTTTAAGAGACAATGCACAGCTGCAAATGTCATGGGGAACAAGATTGTCCTGGCCAGATAGCACAAGCATCATCTGCATGCGCTGTTAACGGGAGTCACGTTCTGTCGGATCTGTGTGTGTTCAGTAGGTTGACACTACTGTGTGTTTAGTGGAGGCGGCTCTGCTGCTCCTGTCACCGCAAAATAAGCCATTACACCCCTCCCTCCTAATTCTGTCTTTCCCTCTCTCTCCTCCTCTCTCTTGCTTTGCTTTATCTCATTTTTTCACTCTTCAACCCCCCGCCCCCCTCCCACCACATTATCTCATTTTCTCTGCACTGTTTTCTGAATGTATTTGTGAGATGATGAGGTCAATCACACAGTTTATCAGTTAAATTATATATAAAAAATATAAACTATTTTGCTGTTTGGCGCTTTTACTCTTATTTCTGCTCCTACAGTTCACCTTTTGGTGAATCACAGCTTAACACAAATTGGCCCAAGTGGGCTTCTACAACACTGGAGACTGGAATTATAGTAATTAGAAAGTCTTCTGAGGGCAACATTGCCTGGTATAGGTTAGGTGTTAGGAACTCAAAGCCAAAGGGTTAGGGTCAGGGTTAGATGCAGAAAAACTGAGTCTCATTCTCAGTCTCTCAATCTCACTTAAATTCAGCATGTTTTGTTTTTTTCCCTTCATTAAATCTCTCTCCCTCTCCATCAGTGCCTGTGCTGTGTGTGTTGTTGTGTGTTTCAGTG